>JASJOG010000229.1:0-62500 GCA_030142905.1 Heliopora coerulea
CCCATGATAATATTTGAGAAATTAAATTTAAAACTGCTGAAATGACTGCACCAAAATTTTTACCTATATTTGCAATTGCTTTTCCTAAATTTCCAACCGCTTTTGCGCCTTGTTTTAATGCGTTTCTTGCCCTTACAACTATTGCTGTAATTATACCTGCTACAGAAATAGCAACTGCTGATAAACCTAATAAATTTTCTTTTGCCTATTTTTTAAATCTTTCTAATCTTCCAAGGTCAGATTCTTCAGCATTTTCATTTAAAATATTTATTCCTTCTTCACTAATTGGTCTTTCATTATTTTCAAGTCTCATTTTATCTGCTTGAAGTTTTGCAATTTCTGAAAAACTTTTATATATACTTTTTTGGGGTTCAGCTGTTTCTAAATCAGATTTATTTTTCCAATGTTGATGCTCTCTATCAAATCCATCAATTTTTCCACGTATAACTTCTTTTTTTTCATTTTCTGATAGATTGGAGTCAATACCCTCCAAATATACCAAACCTCTAAATTCTCTTAATTCATTTCTTTCAAATAATGTTCGTCTTGGATCCTGTTCATTATCAATGAATTTTTTAAAGTTATTTTCACCAATTATATTATCAATTTTAGTTTGAATTTCTAAAATAGAATCATCAGTGATAGAATTAATAACTTCATTGCGATTCGCAAGCTCAATTTCAAAATCACCACGCTCCACGACGGCTACGCCGATTCTTTGTTCTATTACTGCACTTGGAGTTTTTTCATATTCTTTTTTTGCTTTTTTCATATAATCATTAAATTCATCAACATATTTCTTATTTTTTCTGGTAAATAACTCTGGTTCATTGTTGGTATTGACATTACCAATTTTTTCACCTTTGAAAATAATTGAAACATTTCCTTTTTGGTCTCTAACAAATACAGTTTTGTCTAACAATATGCTTGAATTTGGACCATTTTTCTTTTCGAGGGTAACATCGAATAGTTTTTTGAAAGATTTTTTTCTATCACCAGTAATTAATCTCCTTATAGATCCCGCATCTTTTTTCACATCAGGTATACATTTAACCCTATTAAATTTGCTTTTTTGATTTTCTGTGTTTATTATGTTTATACTTCTATTATGATCATCAGGGTCATCCCCACCAAAACTTGTTTCCCCTTCTTCGTCCTCACGGTCTTCCTCTTCTTCTTCTATGTTTCTATTTCTCATTTCTATATCATCAAAACCTTCATCCATTTATTTTATATGTTTTGAATATTTTCTTCTGGTATCCAAGAGTTATGTTTATTATCATAACCTAACCACTTTACCAACACCATATTTTTTCCTTTCACTTTTTTTCTTTTTAATATTTTCTCTACTTTATATATATCATCCTTTTTATCCACAGCAGATACTTCCTGTTTATAAAATTTCCCAATGATTGATTCTCCCTCATGATCGTCTATTTCATACATGTTTGGATCACCTCTAAATACTTTTACAATTTTAAAAATTTCTTCTGTAAAATTAGCTTCATAACCTTTAGTAAACATATTCTTATATTTAGAAATCCTAACAGTATCACCAATTCTGAATTTAGGTAAAGGTAAATCTCCTAATGGGTAACCATATAGTGTAATCCACACTTGGTCTTTGTTAGACTTGTTCACATCAGCAGGTTTCATTAATATACTACTGTGTTTAGTATGGTTATAATTATCTACAAGTTCATCTACGTGGTTTATCCAATTATAAGTTCCCTTGCTATAGAAATATTTCCACATGGATGTTTTTAGAGTTCTGTTAAATCTTTCAACTATAGCTGCTTTTCTATCAGAGTTTGTGGAAAAATATTCAACATTATGTTTTTTCAATAGTTCTTTTATACCTACATTGTAAAATTCTTTTCCTTCATCAAATTGAGCGACTTTTGGGTATTTACCAAATCTTTCTTTAAATTGTTTTAATAATTCATCCACAGCTTTTGTCATGTTTTTAGTATCTTTTCTGTAAACAGGAATAGCGAATGCATAACGGCTTAGAATTTCAACAGCTGTCAGTATCCAATAATATCCTTTGTTCTGGTTTTTATATTTTCCCATATCAACCAAATCCATTTGTATTTGATCAGCTAAATCTTTGACAAATGTTCTTTGGAATTTATGTCTTCTAACAATTGGTTTGTATCTTGTAAAAGTATCTTGTGTTTTTAACCAGTCTTGCACAATTTTTCTACTAACGTTTAATCCCTTTTCTTTTGCTTTTTGATAAAGTCTTTCTGCAGATTGATAACCTGTTTCTGGGTTGTAGTAAATGTCTCTTAACTCTTGTTCAATAACAACTTCTTTGTCGCTAACTTTGTTCATTTATTTTTATTAAAATAAACAATGACCAAGATTCTAGAAAATTATCTTTGACAGGTGGAACAATGACTGGAAACTTGAATATGGGATCAAATAAAGTCTTATCAAGTGCAACACCTTCAAATAACAATGATCTCACAACAAAATCATATGTGGACGGAAACTTTTTGAAGATGGAAAAAGTCACATGGTTGGGTGTTGAAAGAAGTAAAATTAAAAGAGATATTTGCACAAATACTTATCAAGTTTTAACCTCAAAAGATCCAGACTATAAAGATGCTCTTTCAAGAAAAAAATATGTGGATGATAGAGATAACACCAGATTACCTTTATCAGGATGCACAATGACAGGTGATATCACAATTGGGAATAATAAAATTATCACAACTTCAGATCCAAACAGCGACAATTCACTCATAAGAAAAAAATATGTGGATGATCAAGATGATACAAAATTGTCTTTATCTGGAGGAACAATGACTGGTGATATAACAATTGGAAATAATAAAATTATTTCTTCAACAAATCCCACACTTCAAACACATTTGACAAGAAAAAAATATGTTGATACAAAATTATCAAAAACAGGTGGAACAATGACTGGAGATTTGGATATGGGAAATCATCATATTCTTCATGCAGCAAATTATGTTCCATCTTCTGATCACCATGTTGTGACTAAAAAATATGTGACAAATTTTTCATTTGCAAATACGGTTGCAAATATTTATAATTTACAAATGGATGATGAAGGAATTTTTGATGTGAAAGATGATGATAATTATATAGAATATACTGGAAGCAATAAAAAGGTTGAAAAACTTTTGAATTTGTCAAGAAAAAAAGATTGGAATTTCAAACAAGATGATACAAACAAACAACCATTTTTCAAAAAATCCACTATCAACAATAATTTTTATTGTATTCAATATCTTGGTTCGGATAGCAACAATTTACATTTAGTTAGTAAACAAGATATTTTAAGCAATCAACACTTGAATTTTTATTTTGTATATGGTTTAAAATCATTAAATTCGTCTAACAACGAGGTATCATTGTTTAAAATCATAGATAATGAAACAGTAAGTCGACCAACTCCTTTTAATTTTGGTATTTCTTATCGTAATTCATTATTATATATCACAAATTCAAGTATAAATTCAGTTCCAAATACCAAATGGCAATTGAAAGCAAATGCAAAAGAACTCAACAAATTAATATGTCTTTCTGTACATTGGGATCAAAATAACGTCAGTGCTGATAAAAAAGGAAAACTTTATGTGAATGGAAAAGAAATTTGTTCTTTCCTTACAAGTAGTAAATTATCTCACAATGCAAATACGAAATTTTATCTTGGATCAAAAAATAAAGACCATGGAAAAATGAATGGAGAAATATTATATGTATATGTTTCAATAAGAAAAATGAAATACCCAGAAATTGTGTTAAACCATTATCTTCTTTGTAAAAAATATGGTGTTGATTTTGACGAAGATGAAATATTAAAATATATAGCTAAATAAATTTTAAATACATTTTGAATAACTTTGAATAAATTTTGAATAACCACAAATGTTATTTAAAATTTACTTGACTTTTATTTAATTTTATTCATAAATAACTTTGAATAAATTTTAAATAACTTTTAAATAACTTTTTAAATAAATTTTAAATAACATTTGTGGTTATTTAAAATTTACTTGACTTTTATTTAATTTTATTTATAAATAACTTGTAAATAACTTTGAATAAATTCTAAATAAAAAAAATAAAATTATAAATAAATGAGTGAAGAAAATAAAGTAACAGCAGTTGAAAAAACCGTGAAAGTAAAAGATCCAAGAAAAGTAGAATTGGGAAAAAGATTGGCAAAAAATTTCAAGAGAAGCAAAAGAAAGAAAGGCAAGAGAGCGAAGCGAAGTAGAAAATAAACAATCGCCCGAAGAAAACAGCCAAAGAGTCCGTTTTGCAAAAGAAATAACTGATTATATAGATTTTAGATATTTTATTGGCGGTGTGACGCTTGTTGCCACACTTGGAGGGTTATATTATTCATATAAAAGAGACAAAAGAGAAAGCCAAAGAAGTGAGCAAAGTGAGCGAAGTGAACAAAGAGAAGAAAAAGACATCCAAGCTTACAAGTTCATAATTAATGTAAAAGAAAAGAATGACAGTAGCACCTCTCAAGGTAGAGAAAAAAAACCTCAAAGCGGCCCACCAAGGTGTTCTATTGAAAACCTGTAAGGAAGCAAACCCTGAAACGGACCTTACAGGTTTTTAATAAAAATTTTTTTATGTATATAAATAAATGACTGAAATGAATAGAAAAGAAGCTATGAATGAATTATATGATTCTACACTAATTACATTGGGTGCTGTGGGATTTGGAATGATAACAAGAAGAGTATTTAGTGACGGTTTGTCAACTCCGGCTAGTTTAGTGCCTACTTTAAAACTTACAGCAGCTGTAGGATTATCAACACTTGGAATTAAATATGCTCAAGACAAAAAGTGGCTTCCTACAGATCCTTTCAAATCTTAGAAACCGAAAAAAGTGGGCAAAATAAAAAAATTAAAGAAAAATAAATGGAAACAGTAATTGGAGGACTTTTTAATGCAGTTGCTTTTGCAGGTGCTGGATTTTTATTTTCAAAATTAAATCATTCTGGATATGAAAAAGAGATAAAAAGACATAATGAAGCAATGGAAAAACTGAGTGAAGCGAAGGAAAAATGGTATGAAAAACAAGTGAAATGAAAAGAAGAAATTGAAAGATTAAGACAACAATTATCTGATGCAAATGCAGATATAAATCGAACAAACACAGCATTAAAGACTCTTGTGCGTGTGAAAAGGTTACAGAAAGAATACAGTGAATCTGCGAGAAATGAACCAAAATTGGAGGATTACTATAAACCTTCAGATGAGATGAAAGAATATCAAAATGTTGCTTTTTTTCTAGTTGGGATTTCAGGAGGCTTCATAGTTTACAAATTTATATAACAGTATAAATAAAATAAATGAACATTTTTGAATTTATTTAAGATTACTTTAAAAACGGAAAAATTGATAAAAAATATAATAATTGGTTAAAAGATGAAAATGTTTATAATTTATTTAAAATTGCCTTTAAATATTATAATTTTCTATTTGATTATTTAAATTTAAATGGTTTTAATTGTAATTCTATGGAAAACTTTAAAAATTTAATAAATTTGGAGATTAAATTATACAAGATTTACAAGATTCAGAAAAGAAAAATACCAACTTTTAACTTATTTATTTTTGTTTTTTAAGAAAAAAAATTTGTTCTTAAATAAAAAATAATATATAATAAAAATGAACAATCAAAGTCATTATACTATTAAACAATTGAGAGATATTGCAAAAGAAAAAAAATAAAATATTATAAAACTTACAAAAAGAATGAGCTTGAAAAAATACTGGGTTTGGAAATTAGTAAACCTAATGAAAAGTTTGAAAAATATTGCAGAGAAAAAATGAAAAAACCAACACCAATAATTATTATAAACAAAGAAACAGGTGAAATTTTCAATTTTAAAAGTCTTTATTCTACCGCAAAAAATTTTAACCTAAATGCAGAAAGCATCAAGTACAGAATTAAAGCAAAAAAAGATTTGAAAATTAATGATCAAACATTTTTGGTTTTTGCTGAATAAGCATTTTGCTTTTAAGGAAAAATTTGTATATAATAAAAAACAATGAATCAAGTAGTCTCAGAAAAAGTTGTTGAAATATTTTTAAAACCAGAAAATTATGAAGATTATGATAAAGACCATTTATATTATATTTTTACTAATGAAATTTCTAAACTCTCAGGTGAAGGAGAATTATTACCACATCATGAATTTACAATAAATTATGATGAAAAATTTTGTATTTTTAGTGATTTTGAAATTGATTATGAAGCTGAAGAAAAAATTTATACAAATTATAAAATTATTTTGAAGCCAAGACCAAATAGATTAAATTTATTAATTAATATTTTTATATTTAATTATTGAAGACCTTTGGTATGTGGTTAAGAATAAAAATCAGATGATTTTTATTCTTTTTTTTTTGCATCATATTGCATTTAAAGAAAAAATAAACATATAAATAAAGAATGAATACAACAAAAAATTTATTGGACACAGATGTCCCTAATATTAATACACCTTTATTAAAACCAAAAAATGTTTTTAAAAGGGGTAATCTACTTGATACACCAGATCCTGGTTATGATTTTAAAACCATATTGGAGCCAACAAAATATGTTTCAAAAATTAAAAGTTTGATTGAAAGTTCTAAAGAAAAAGCAAATAATTTATTTAACAAGTCTAAAGAAGAAGTACTTAATTTATTTGATAAATATAGAAATAATGTAAACAAAGGAACAGAAAAAATAACAAATTGGTATAATCATTTAAAAGAAAATGTTTTAAATATATTTAACAAAATACAGGAAAAACCGCAAATGGTTGAACCAAAGTTTAAATTGGATAAAGAAGCTTTGAAAGTAACAAAAAGATATGAAATGGATTTGGAAGAAGCCGGATTATCTTTATATGACCCTTTGAGCCTGTTGGAAAAAATAAAACCATTGGTAATAAAAAAATTTAAAAAATATCCAAGTACAAAACAACAAATAACTCTTGTATGTTTAATGAAAAAAGCAAATCCAGCAACTGGAGAAGAAATTACAGATAAAGCACATTTTCATAGTTATTATGAAGAAATTTTTGATGGAAACAATTTTGATGAAATATAGGAAAAAATGAAAGATAAAATTGAACACACATGTGAATACACATGTGAATACACATGTGAACATATTGTTAATAACTAATGAAAATGGTGATAAACATTATTGTTTAATTAAAAATATGAGCAGATTATTTTCAAACCAAGTCAATAAAAGCAAAGAAAAAATACATATTTGTAATTATTGTTTACAAAATTTTAGAAATGAAAAAACTCTTAAAAATCATTTGGAATATTGTTCAAAATATAAATGTGGAAAAACTGTTTATCCAAATAAAGGAGAAAAATTAAAGTTTAAAAATTATGAAAGAATGCACAATGTGCCATTTGTAGTTTATGCAGATTTTGAATGTAATTTAAAATATGAGGATAAAAATATTGGTAATAATACAAAACAATTTCAAAAACATGAACCGTCTGGATATTGTTATTTGATAAAATGTTTTGATGATAATCTATTTAAACCAAAATTAGTAAAATACACTAAAAAATCTGATGAAGACGTTTCAGCTAAATTTGTAGAAAGTTTAGAAAATAATATTAAAAAAATACATGAGCAATTTAAATTTCCAAAAAAGATAATATTAATAGAAAAGGATAAAAAAGATTTTGAAAAAGCTAAGAAATGTTATGCATGTGATAAAAAATTTGAAAAAGATGATAAAGTTAAAGACCATTGCCATTATACTGGAAGATATCGAGGTGCTGCTTGTATTAGTTGTAATTCAAAAATGAAAAAACCTAAATTTGTTCCAGTTATATTTCATAATTTACAAAATTATGATAGTCATTTGTTTATAAAAAATCTAGGTGTTTCAGAAGGTGAAATTAATTGTATACCCAACACTGAGGAGAAATATATTTCATTCACAAAAGAGATTATTGTTGATAAATTTGAATCTAAAAAAATAATTACAGAAAAACAATTTCAAAGTAAATGTAAAGAAAACATTATTGAATATGAGGAATTTAATAATGAAAAAGGTGGAATAGAGTATAAAATCAAAGAAATGATTAATGTTAAAAAAAAATTAGATTTATTGACAGTTTTAAGTTTATGCAAAGTAGTTTAGGAAACTTGGTCAAAAATTTAGATAAAAATGAACTAAATATTATGAAAAGAATTTACAAAAATGAAGAGGAAAGAGAATTATTAACTAGAAAAGGTGTGTTTCCATATGATTGGTTTGATAATATTGAAAAATTAAAAGAAGTAAAATTACCTGATATTAAGGAATTTTATTCAAAATTAAATGATGAAAATATAAGCGAAGCAGATTATGAACATGCGCAAAATGTTTGGAAAAAATTTAATATTAAAGATATGAAAGAATATCATGACTTGTATTTAAAAACTGATGTGATATTGTTAGCAGATGTTTTTGAAAATTTTAGAAAAGTTTGTAAAGAAAATTATAAATTAGACCCCGCTTGGTATTATACTTCACCTGGATTGGCGAGGGATGCAATGTTGAAAATGACTAAAGTGGAATTGGAAATATTATCTGACCCACAAATGTACCTTATGATTGAAAATGGAATTAGAGGAGGAATTTCAACAATTACAAAGCGATATGGAAAAGCTAATAATCCTTATATGGGCTCAAAGTATAATTCTGAAGAATATAATGTATATCTTGCTTATTTAGACGCAAATAATTTATACGGATGGGCTATGAGTAAAAAACTTCCTGTGAGAGATTTTAAATGGATGAATGAAAGATAATTGCAAAATTGGGAAAAATTTCCTTGTATATTAGAAGTTGACTTGGAATACCCTGAAGAGCTGCATGATTTACATAATGAATACCCGCTAGCACCAGAAAGATTAAAAGTTGACACCTGCTGAGCAGGAGGTGTTGAAAAATTAATACCAAATTTGAATAATAAAGAAAAATATGTTTTACATAGTGAAAATTTGAAATTATATGAAAAATTAGGATTAAAAATTAGTGGAATTTATAAAGGTATTAAATTTTATGAAGAAGATTTTATGAAAAAATATATTGATTTAAACACAAAACTGAGAACAGAAGCAAAAAATGAATTTGAAAAAGACTTTTTCAAACTTATGAATAATTCTGTGTTTGGAAAAACTATGGAGAATGTTAGAAACAGAGTTGATATACAATTAGTTAACAGAGAAGAAAAAGCGTTAAAATTATTTTCAAAAACTAATTTTAACAAAAGAACAATATTTTCTGAAAATTTAATTGCTGTGCATATGCATAAGAAAAAAATTAAGCTAGATAAACCTTTATATTTAGGAATGAGTATATTAGATTTATCAAAGACTTTAATGTATGATTTTCATTACAATTATATTAAATTAAAATATGGTGAAAATGCGCGGTTGTTATTTACAGATGCTGACAGTTTAATGTATGAAATTTACACTGAAGATTTTTATAAAGATATATCCCCAGATGTTGAAAAAATGTTTGACACAAGTAATTATCCAAAAGAACATGAAAGCGGAATTAAAACCGGTTTAAACAAAAAAGTAATTGGAATGATGAAAGATGAGTGCGGTGGTAAACAAATAGAAGAATTTGTAGGGCTGAGAGCAAAATTATATTCTTATAAAATAGATGAAAAAGACAATGCACCAAAGGTGTCAAAAAGATGTAAAGGTGTTAAGAAAAATGTTATTGAAAAAAATATAACATTTCAAAATTATAAAGATTGCTTATTTACTGAAGAAGAACAAATTAGAAAAATGAATTTAATAAGACACCGAAATCATGAATTGTATACTGAATGTGTAGAAAAAATTGCATTGTCAGCAAAAGATGATAAAAGAATAATACTTGAAAATAAAATAGATACATTGGCATATGGTCATTACATGAATGGAATGATTGACACTTATGAGAATATATTTGGATTTAAACCTTAAGTTGGACTGACAATGAAGTTGCTAAAGTTGTTTTTAAAAATATTTATGGTCAGCGGAGTCTTTTTCTAATTATGAGGGATTCCCCCACATTCCATACATTCCAGATATCCCTAACAACCGGCGAATCCGAAAATAGTTTTTTTGTTTACATCGAGCTGTTCAAGTTGTTAGGGAGATTGAGCATGTATGGAATGTTGAGGGTATTCCCCTGTGACACTTTGAAAAATTTTGACCCATTTTTAAAATGTGCTTAAATTCCCGGTAACGTTATCAAGTTCCTGGAAGCGGCTGGAAATGGCGTCATTAGGAAAAAGGTAATTCCCATGCCAGTCGTTGAGGAGTTTCCCCACATTCTATACATTCCATACATGCCTAATCTCCCTAACAACGAAGCAAACCGAAAATAGTTTTTTTTGTTGACATCGAGTTAGGCTGGTTGTTAGGGAGATTAGGCATGTATGGAATGTATGGAATGTGGGGAATGTTAAGGTTATTCCCCCAAGACACTTTGAAAAATTTTGACCCGTTTTTTAAAACGTTATGAAATTCTTGGTAACGTAATTAAATTCATGAAAGCGACCGGAAATTAAGAAAGCGTAACCGAAAGTGACGCCGTTAATAAAAAGGGATTTCCCCAACGACACTGAAAAAGTTTGACAAAATTTGAAAATGTGTTGAAAAAAGGAGTGACAGAATCCGGACATTACAGACTACTTTGGACATATTTTCATTTTGGAACCAATTCTAACTGTGATTATACCTTTTGAGGTTATAAAGCTATAGGGGCCATTTTCTAAATATTATCATATTTTCTGAAATAGTACTCCAAATCAATGAACTAATGCTTTTATTCTCTTCTATGACCCGAATAGATCATTTTAGTAACATTGGCGAGATTTCGCAAACTTTCGCTCAAAACTACTCACTGCAACCACAGTAGTTTCACTGTAAGTTTCACGAATCGTCTTATCTCGTGGAGATAAAGCGTTTTTGACGAGTTTGACAAATTCTCACAGCACCTCGTCGATTCAACAAAATTCGATATGTTTTATGATGTATAGGTGGATAGGAGCATTTAAGGAGGTTTGGGAGATTTTTGGAGACGTATTTCGTTTGGGACCTATTCTAATCATTATTATGCATTTTTGGCGTATGAGGCTAAAGTGGCCATTTTTTAAACATTACAATATTTTCAGAAATAGTGCTACAATCAATGAAATAAAACTTTTATTCTCTTCTCTGTCCCCAATAGATCATTTCAGAAGCATTGGCGAGATTTCGCAAACTTTCGATAGAAACTACTCACTTCAACCAGAGTAGTTTCCCTCTTTGTTTCACTAATCGTCTCATTTCGTGGAGATAAAGCGTTTTTGACGAGTTTGACAAATTCTCACAGCACCTTGTCCATTCAACAAAATTCGATTTATTTTATGATGTAAGGGTGGAAAGGTGTATTTTAGGAGGTTTGGGAGATTTTTGAACGCGTGTTTCTTTTGGAACGAATTCTAAATATTATTATGCATTTTTGGCGTATGAGGCTAAAGGGGCCATTTTCTTAACATTACCATATTTTCTAAAATAGTGCTCCAATTAATGAACTAATACTTTCATTATCTTCTCTAACTCGAATAGACCATTTTAGAAGTATTGGCAAGGTTGTGCAAACTTTCGAGAAAAACTACTTAATGCATCCACAGTAGTTTCACTGTTCGTTTCACTAATCGTCTTATCTCGTGGAGATAAAACGTTTTTGACGAGTTTGATAAAATCTCAAAGCACCTCGTCGAATCGACGAAATTCGATTTGTTTTATCATGTGCGGGTGGAAAGGAACATTTTAGGACGTTTGGGAAAGTTTTACGCACCTATATTTCCCCAAACACATTCTAACCATTATTATGCCTTTTGGATGTTTGGGGCTGAAGAGGGCATTTTCTAACAATTGCCATATTTTCTGAAATAGTACTCCAATGAAAGAACTAATACTTTTATTCTCTTCTCTGACCCGAATAGATCATTTTAGAAACATTGGCGAGATTTCGCAAACTTTCGCTAAAAACTACTCACTGCAACCGCAGTAGTTTTTCTCTTTGTTTCACTAATCGTCTTATCTCGTGGAGATAAAGCGTTTTTGACGAGTTTGACAAATTCTCACAGCATCTCGTCGATTCAAAAAAATTCGATTTGTTTTATGATGTATGGGTGGATAGGAGCATTTAAGGAGGTTTGGGAGACTTTTGGACACGTATTTCTTTTGGAAGCAATTTTAACCATTATTATACCTTTTGGCTGTATAAGGCTAAAGAGGCCATTTTCTAAACCTAACCACATTTTATGAAATAAACCTCCAATCAATGAACTAATACTTTTATTCTTTTCTCTGACCCGAAAAGACCATTTTAGAATCATTGGCGAGGTTGGGCAAACTTTCGAGAAAAACTACTTAATGCATCAACAGTAGTTTCACTGTTCGTTTCACTTATTGTCTTATCTCGTGGAGATAAAGCGTTTTTGACGAGTTTGACAAATTCTCACAACACCTCGTCCATTCAACAAAATTCGATTTGTTTTATGATATAAAGGTGGATAGGAGTATTTTAGGAGGTTTGGGAGATTTTTGGACTCATTTTCCTTTTGGAACCAATTCTAACTGTTATTATACCTTTTGGGGTTATAAAGCTATCCTGGCCATTTTCTAAATATTACCATATTTTCTGAAATAGTACTCCAATCAATGAACTAATACTTTTATTCTCTTCTCTAACCCGAATAGATCATTTTAGAAACATTGGCGAGATTTCGCAAACTTTCGCTATAAACTACTCACTGCAACCACAGTAGTTTCACTTTAAGTTTCACCAATCGTCTTATCTCGAGGAGATAAAGCGTTTTTGACGAGTTTGACAAATTCTCACAGCACCTCGTCGATTCAACAAAATTCGATTTATTTTATGATGAAAGGGTGGAAAGGTGTATTTTAGGAGGTTTGGGATATTTTTGAACACGCATTACTTTTGGAATCAATTCTAAACATTATTATGCATTTTTGGCGTATGAGGCTTAATGGGCTATTTTCTTAACATTACCAAATTTTCTAAAATAGTGCTCCAATCAATGAACTAATACTTTTATTATCTTCTCTAACCCGAATAGACCATTTTAGAAGCATTGGCGAGGTTGTGCAAACTTTCGAGAAAAACTACTTAATGTATCCACAGTAGTTTCACTGTTCGTTTCACTAATAGTCTTATCTCGTGGAGATAAAGTGTTTTTGACGAATTTTATAAAATCTAAATGCACCTCGTCGAATCGACGAAATTCGATTTGTTTTATAAAGTGCGAGTGGAACGGATCATTTTAGGAGGTTTGCGAAAGTTTTACGCACCTATATTTCCACAAACAAATTCTAAACATTACTATGCCTTTTGGACGTTTGGGGCTGAAGAGGGAATTTTCTAATCATTGCCATATTTTCGAAATAGAACTCCAATCAATGAACTAATACTTTTATTCTCTTCTCTGACCCGAGTAGATCATTTTAGAAACATTGGCGAGATTTCGGAAACTTTCGCTCAAAACTACTCACTGCAACCACAGTAGTTTCACTGTAAGTTTCACTAATCGTCTTATCTCGTGGAGATAGAGCGTTTTTGACAAGTTTGACAAATTCTCACAGCACCTCGTCGATTCAACAAAATTCGATTTGTTTTATGATTTAAGGGTGGATAGGAGCATTTAAGGAGGTTTGGGAGATTTTTGGAGACGAATTTCTTTTGGGACCTATTCTAATCATTATTATGCCTTTTTGAAATATGAGGATAAAGTGGCCATTTTTTAAACATTACTATATTTTCAGAAATAGTGCTCCAATCAATGAACTAATACTTTTATTCTCTTCTCTTACCCGAATAGAAAATTTTAGAGGCTTTGGCGAGATTTCGCAAACTTAAGCTAAATCTACTCTCTGCAACTAGAGTAGTTTCACTGTTCGTTTCCTTTAACGTCTTATCTCGTGGAGATAAAGCGTTTTTTGACGGGTTTTACAATTTATCACACCACCTCTTCGATTCAACAAAAATTCGATTTATTTTATTATGAAAGGGTGGAAAGGTGTATTTTTTTAGGTGGTTTGTATAATTTTTGACCACGTATTTCTTTTGGAATCAATTCTAAACATTATTATGCATTTTTGGCGTATGAGGCTAAAGGGGCCATTTTCTTAACATTACCATATTTTCTGAAATAGTGCTCCAATAAATGAACTAATACTTTTATTATCTTCTCTGGCCCGAGTAGATGATTTTAGAAGCATTGGCGAGGTTGTGCAAACTTTCGAGAAAAACTACTTAATGCATCCACAGTAGTTTCACTGTTCGTTTCACTTATCGTCTTATCTCGTGGGATAAAGCGTTTTTGACGGGTTTGACAAATTCTCACAGCACCTCGTAGATTCAACAAAATTCGATTTATTTTATGATGTATGGGTGGATAGAAGAATTCAAGGTGGTTTGTGAGGTTTTTGGACACGTATTTCGTTTGGAATCATTTCTAACCATTATAATTACTTTTGGGCGTATGAGGCTAAAGGGGCCATTTTCTTAACATTACCATATTTTCTGAAATAGTGCTCCAATCAATGAAATAATACTTTTATTCTTATATCTAACCCGTATAAATTATTTTAGAAGCATTGGCGAGGTTGTGCAAACTTTCGAGAAAAACTACTTAATGCATCCACAGTAGTTTCACTGTTCGTTTCACAAATCGTCTTATCTCGTGGAGATAAAGCGTTTTTGACAAATTTTATAAAATCTCAAAGCACCTCGTCGAATCGACGAAATTCGATTTGTTTTATCATGTACGGGTGGAAAGCAACATTTTAGGAGGTTTGGGAAAGTTTTGCTCACCTATTTTTCCAATAATAAATTCTAACTCATTATTATGCTTTTTGGGCGTATGAGGCAAAAGATGCCATTTTCTAAACATTGCAATATTTTCTGAAATAGTACTCCAATCAATGAACTAATACTTTTATTCTCTTCTCTAACCTGAATACATTGTTTTAGAAGCATTGGCGAGGTTGGGCAAACTTTCGAGAAAAACTATTTAATGCATCCACAGTAGTTTCACTGTTCGTTTCAGTAATCGTCTTATCTCGTGGAGATAAAGCGTTTTGGACGAGTTTGACAAATTCTCACAGCAACTCGTAGATTCAACAAAATTTGGTTTGTTTTATGATGTATGGATGGAAAGGAGTATATTAGGAAGTTTGGGAGGATATTGTACACGTATTTCGTTTGGAAGCAATTCTATCCATTATTATGCCTTTTGGGCGTATGAGGCTAAAGGGGAAATTTTCTAAACATTGCCTAATTTTTTGAAATAGAGCTCCAATCAATGAACTAATAATTTTATTCTCTTCTCTGACCCGAATAGATCATTTTGTAAGCATTGAAGAACTTTCGAAAACTTTCGAGAAAAGCTGCTCACTGCAAACCACTGTAGTAATAGTGTTCGTTTCACTAATCATCTTATCTCGTGGAGATAAAGCGTTTTTGACGAGTTTGACAAATTCGCGCAGCACCTCGTCGATTTAACAAAATTCGATTTGTTTTATAATATATGGGTGGAAAGGAGAATATTAGGAAGTTTGGGAGGATTTTGGACACGTGTTTCGTTTGGAACCAACTCTAACCATTATTATGCCTTTTTGGCGTATGAGGCTAAAAGGGCCATTTTTAAAACATTGCCATATTTTCTGAAATAGTGCTCTAATCAATGAACTAATACTTTTATTCTCTTCTGTTCCCCGAATAGATCATTTTAGAAGCATTGACAAGGTTTCGCAAACTTTTCAGAAAATCTACTCACTGCAACAACAGTAGTTTCACTTTTCGTTTCACTAATCGTCTTATCTCGTGGAGATAAAACGTTTTTGACGATTTCAAAGCACCTTGTCGAATCGACGAAATTCGATTTGTTTTTATCATGTAGTGGTGGAAAGCAACATTTTAGGAGGTTTGGGAAAGTTTTGCTCACCTATTTTTCCAATAATAAATTCTAACCATTATTATACCTTTTGGAAGTTTGGGGGTGAAGAGTGCATTTTCTAACAATTGGCATATTTTCTGAAATAGTACTCCAATCAATGAACTAATTCTTTTATTCTCTTCTCTGGCCCGAATAGATCGTTTTAGAATCATTGGCGAGGTTGGGGAAACTTTCGAGAAAAACTATTTAATGCAACCACAGTAGTTTCACTGTTCGTTTCACTAATCGTCTTATCTCGTGGAGATAAAGCGTTTCTGACTAGTTTGATAAAATCTGAAAGCACCTCGTCGAATCGGCGAAATTCGATTTTTTTATCATGTGCGGGTGGAAAGGAACATTTTAGAATGTTTGAGAAAGTTTTACGCACCTATTTTTCCCCAAACAAATTCTAACCATTATTATGTCTTTTTGGCGTATCAGACTAAAGGGACCATTTTCTAAACATTGCAATATTTTTTGAAATAGTGCTCCAATAAATAAACTAATACATTTATTCTCTTTTATGACCCGAATAGATCATTTTAGAAGCATTGACAAGCTTTCGAAAACTTTCGGGAAAAGCTAGTCACTGCAACCACAGTAGTTTCACTGTTCGTTTCACTAATCGTCTTATCTCGTGGAGATAAATCGTTTTTCACGAGTTTGACAAATTCTCACAGCACCTTGTTGATTCAACGAAATTCGATTTGTTTTATGATGTATCGGTAGAAAGGAACATTTTAGGAGTTTTAGGAGAGTTTTACACACCTATTTTCACCCGAAGAAATTCTAACCACTATTATGGCTTTTGGACGTTTGAGGCTGAAGAGTTCATTTTCTAATCATTGCCATATTTTCTGAAATAGTAATTCAATCAATGAAATAATACTTTTATTCTCTTCTCTGACCCCAATAGATCGTTTTAGAAGCTTTGGCGAGCTTTCGAAAACTTTCGAGAAAAGCTGCTCATTGCAACCACAGTAGTTTCACTGTTCGTTTCATTAATCGCTTTATCTTGTGGAGATAAAGCGTTTTTGACGAGTGTGATAAATTCTCGCAGCACCTCGTAGAATCGACGAAATTCGATTTGTATTATCATGTATGGGTGGAAAGGAATTTCTCGCTATCTAGAAATCGGAGAAAGTACACCAACTCGTACTTGAAATATTACTTCACAGTCATTGTGCAATGAAACTCGATAACAGCTCGAAGGCAATCCGTGGAAACCTAATAACTGAAATACTCAATCCGATCCACTTCATCTATGGCAGTTTCATCTCCATTGCATTTAAAATTAAAAATGTCGGAATCCAACAATCTTCAAACTTTAAAACCAGTTCTTTACCTTTCGCGTCTACGATCCACCGGTAAACTACCTATGTTTGAGTAAGGAATATAAGAACCCAGCAAATAGCATTAAACAACATCACGGAAACATATGATTTTAGGAATATTTAATAAATAATATGTTTCCGTGATGATGCTTGAAGCTATTTGCTGGGGTGTTATATTCCTTATCCGGATTCGATTTCCGCCTGGTGTTTCATTAGCAACGACATCTATGCTTGCATCAAACTTAAACTATCTAGTACAACGACCATTCGACAACTAAATCAAACCCTCATATAATTCAGGTTTTGCAATGTGACTTTTAACCAAGTTCCTGTTTTAGATTAACATATACTTCCTTTCGACGAGATCTTTTCCCGCTCAACCTGCGCGCGCGCAGTTTTCCCCGGGCTGACCTAGTAACTAAACTCCAGAGGTCAGAGCTCCGCAAAAGTGCTGACTCAGTGGTTATATATCTGTGACCATTCTATTAAGATTTTTTACGTCTCATTTTGTGCCGAACATTTGGTACTTCAAGTTTTTTCAGTCACGCATAATTGATAAGGCGGCATCCCTTTGGAAGGTATATGAAGAGGGGGGGATTACCTACTTACTGTTCTTGACATGAACCAAGATTTGGTTAGAGTGAGTAATTGGAACTTTAGTTATTATTACTAAACCCGAAAAGAGAATTGATTTTATTTGGCAGCAGAAAAATGAGCTCAACAATACCAGAGTTTCGTCTGTCGCTCCTAGGAAACGATATTCCTGTTTCAACTACCAAATATCTCGGAGTGAGTTTCGACTCAGAACTCTCCTTTGATGATCATATAACTATTACAGTTTCATCTCGTATGTCGCGTCTTGGACAGGTAAATCAAGTCAAACATCTTTTTGACCACCAAACTTTGATAAAGGTGATTAACACTTTAGTTTTTAGTAAACTGTATTATTGTTCTAATGTTTGGACAAACACCACACAGAAAAACTTGCACAAATTGGAAGCGGTTCCAAAATCTTGCCTGTCGGCTTGTCAGTGGAGATAGGAAATTTGACTACATAACTCCTATACTTAAAGATCTACCTTGGCTTCCTGTCCGAATTCAACTTTAGTATCGTCATACTTGATGACTTTTAAGTGTATGACTGGAAGTGCTCCTAGTTACCTGGTATCCCAAATTGTTAGGAGAGAGATTACTAAACGGAACACTAGAAACCCTCAGCAACTCAACATCCTCTTTATCGAAAAGCTGGTCAACGAACATTTTATTATAGATCAGTGACGTTATGGAATGACCTGGATAAAGGTCTAAAGTTGTGCATTTCCATTTCTTATGTACGCAATTATTAAGACATAAATTGTAGGAGAATGTTTTAAACAAACAGAATATAAATTTTATTTATTTCCTCATTCTAAGTAGTAATACAGGACCTTGTTTATTTTTATTTTGTTTTTATGTAATGGTATCTTGTTCCTGGGAAGCATCGATGGGGAGGTAACAATTATTAAATCATATTCAATCACAGTGAACAAGGAGAGTATAGGCTGGATATTCTACAATCAGGAGCAAAATGTGTTGAGACAATCGTTCTTGCACTAGGTGAACTGTGTCATTAAGTTCAGAATGGTTGTCTGATTTTCCCTAACTCCTCCAAAGCAATGTTGGTCAAGCAAATAAATTTGATATATCCGACACTTAGCCATAACAGGAGATGAACATTGATATAGGGGTGAGGGTAAGTGAGGGAGAAAGAGAACCTTTTAGGATCATTTTCATGTCTGAAAGCAAATTAATATCAAGGAGTTCGTAAATGTCTCAACCATTTTGCACAAGACTGTCCAAGAACGGGATTTATTATTACAGCGCAAAATGACTTTTTCTTTACCTAAGATAGCGTTATTTGTGAGGATCTTAATATTATCGGTCTTTAAAGCTTCATTTTGGTTGCTCTAACGTGCTCAATAATTTTTGATACTCTACTTTAAAGTTTTCAAGTCCATTAGCCATTTGCCATTTTACCCATGATCACTGGTCCGTCAAGTGGGTTTGCACTAGTTGAAGGTGAACTGCTCGAAATGGCTCACTCATTCTGTTCCATGTGAACGACTGAGTCATAAAGAGATGAAACGAACTACTAATTGCTGAAGTTGTGTTTTAATGTCAACCTGTTACTCCTTTTGTGGCTATCTTTTAACTGCAATCAAGCGCGAAGAGTTTGTCGCACGTTCCCAGCACGTGAGGTATGGGAGAGAAAAATGCCATTGTTCACGATGGATATTTTAGAAATACTCGAAAGAGGGCGTGTAAAGTACATAAATATCATGATATTCTAGCAAACTGTTGACAAACTTAAGGCTAAATTTGTAGAATGAGATATTTTTTCGCCTTTTTAATTCTGGCTAGTACTTCGTTTGCCCAGTGGTTGCGCCAAAACGACGGAGTGCTTCATGAAGGATTTCTGGGGCTTTCCTCAACTTCCTCACCATGACTTTCTCCTTATGCTAGTCAAGTAGTATGTAATGTCCGGATTCT
This sequence comes from Heliopora coerulea, assembly GCA_030142905.1. NCBI lineage: Eukaryota > Metazoa > Cnidaria > Anthozoa > Scleralcyonacea > Helioporidae > Heliopora > Heliopora coerulea. The sequence continues at coordinate 19,890 of JASJOG010000229.1, forward strand.
GGCACATTTTTTGAAATAATGTTTTTTAACTTAAATAATGCTATTTTTTTTTAGTAATTTTTATCAAATTTGCTCATTTTAATTCACGCCAGGGCACGAAGTGACCTGGAATAATTAATTTTAGTTAATTTCAATAAATGAGTACTTAAGTTAATAAAATCTATTTAATTTATATTTAATCTTATTTAATTTTATGTAATTTTAGTCAATTTTACATCATATTTGTGGAAAATTAATGATATTTAATAATTCATTAATTAACTTAAATAATGTTATTTTTTTCAATAATTTCATCATTTTTTGAATTAATATTAATTTTTTAATAAAATTTTGATAATTGATTAAAATTATCAAAATTTAAAAAACTTATAAAAAATTTAAAAAACTTGATAAAATTTAAAAAACTTGATAAAATTTAAAAAACTTAACAAAGTTTAAAAAACTTAAAAATGTTTAAAAAACTTAACAAAAAATTAATAAAGTTTATCAAAATTTAAAAATATTTTACAAAATTTAAAAAAAATTTACAAAATTTATCAAATTTTATAAATTTAACAAAACTTAACAAAATTTAAAAAATTTAGTAAAATTTAAAAAAATTTGAAAATTTAAAAACTTAATAAAACTTAAAAAAATTAACAAAACTTACTAAAATTAGCTAATTTTCAATTATTTTTGTTAAAAATATTTAAATTACTAAACAATATGCAACGCAACCAAAGGGAGTGTCGACGTCCTAGTCAAACCAAGTAATTTTAATAAAAATCATTTAGTGTTAGCTGAACCTTTAGCCAATGATAAAGTATTTTACGGTTTAAATCCAAAAATATTCTCATAAGTATCAATCATTTCATTCATGTAATTTCCATATGCTAATGTATCTATTTTATTTTCAAGTATTATTCTTTTATCATCTTTTGATGACAATGCAACTTTTTCAATACTTTCAGTGTATAATTCATGATTTCTATGTCTTATTAAATTCATTTTTCTTATTTGTTCTTCTTCAGTAAATAAGCAATCTTTATAATTTTGAAATGTTATATCTTTTTCAATAACATTTTTCTTAACACCTTTACATCTTTTAGATTCGTAATCACTTATTTTGTAAGAATATAATTTTGCTCTTAGTCCTACAAATTCTTCCATTTGTTTTCCACCACATTCATCTTTCATCATTCCAATTACTTTTTTATTCTTTCCTGTTGGAATTCCACTTTCATGTTCATTTGAGTAATTGCTTGTATCAAACATTTTCTCAACATCTGGTGATATGTCTTTATAAAAATCTTTAGTTTTAATTTCATACATTAAACTATCAGTATCTGTAAATAATAAATGTGCATTTTCACCATATTTTGTTTTGATATAATTATAATGAAAATCATACATAAGAGTTTTTGAAAGATCTAATATACTCATTCCTAAATATATAGGTTTATTAAGCTTAACTTTTTTCTTAAACATATGTATAGCAATTAAATTTTCAGAAAATATTGTTCTTTTATCAAAATTGGTTTTTGAAAACAACTTTAACGCTTTTTCTTCTCTGTTAACAAGTTGAATATCAACTCTATTTCTAACATTTTCCATAGTTTTTCCAAACACAGAATTATTCATAAGTTTGAAAAAATCTTTTTCAAATTCATTTTTTGCTTCTGTTCTAAGTTTTGTGTTAAGATCAATGTATTTTTTCATAAAATCTTCTTCGTAAAATTTAATCCCTTTGTGAATTTTTTTTATTTTAAGCCCTAATTTTTCATACAATTTCAAATTTTCACAATGTAATACATATTTTTCTTTATTATATAAATTTGGTATTAATTTTTCTACACCACAAGACTCTATTCCTTTAGGTTTAATATTTTCTGGGGCTAATGGATATTCATTGTGAAGATCATAAAGTTCTTCAGGATAATCCAAATCAACTTCTAATATACAAGAACCGTTTTTCCAATTTTTCAATTCACTTTCATTCATCCATTTGAAATCTCTCAAAGGGAGTTTTTTACTCATTGCCCATCCATAAAGATTGTTTGCATCCAAATATGTTATATATTTAGTATCTTCTTTTGGATTGAAATTTTTCATGTATGGATTGTTTGCTTTTGAATAACGTTTTGTTATTGTTGAAATTCCACCTCTAATTCCATTTTCAATCATTAAATACATTTGTGGATCGTGTAAAAGTTCCAACTCAATTTCTGTCATTTTTAACATTGCATCCCAAGCCAATCCAGGTGAAGTGTAATAATAAGATGGATCTAATTTGTAATTTTCTTTACAAACTTTCCTGAAATTTTCAAAAACATCAGCTAACAAAATTACATCAGTTTTAAGATATAAGTCGTGATATTCTCTCATATTCTTAATATTAAATTTATTCCAAACATTTTTAGCATGTTCATGATCTTCTTCGCTTATGTTTTCATCATTTAATTTTGAATAAAAGAAATCTTTATCAGGAAGTTTTTCTTCATTTAATTTTTCAATACTATCAAACCAATCATATGGAAACACACCTTTTCTAGTTAACAACACAACTTCTTCTTTGTTTTTATAAAATTTTTTCATAATATTTAAATTGTCTTCATTTAAGTTACTTACTAATTTTCCCAAACTATTTGACATAAATTTAAAACTATCAATAAATCTAATTTGTTTTTTAACATTAATAATTTCTTTTATTTTATAATTTCTTGGATTATTTTGATCTTCTGTTGTTATTACTTCATATTCAATTTTCTTAGATCGGTTAGATTTGCTTTGATTAAGGTTTTCAAATTTTTTTTCATTTATTATTTTTTCAGAAACAAATTTATCAACAATAATTTCTTTTGTAAACGAAATATATTTTTCTTCTGTGTTTGGTATACAATTAATTTCTCCTTCTGAAACACCAAGATTTTTTATAAACAAATGTGAATTATAATTTTGTAAATTGTGGAAAATAACTGGAATAAATTTAGGATTTTTCATTTTTGAATTACAACTAGTACAAGCAGCACCTCTATATTTTCCTGTATAATAACAATGATCGCGAACTTTACCGTTGTCTTTAAATTTATTACCACAAGCATAACATTTATCTGCTTTATTAAAATCATCTCCTTCAATACCTTCAGATCTAAATATTGGTCTTTTTGGAAATTTAAATTGTTTATGAATTTCTTTAATATCATTTTCAAGCATTTCTACAAATTTAGATGAAACGGTTTCAGAAATTTCATTTTCTTTACATGTATACATTACTAATTTTGGTTTATATAAATTATCATCAAAACATTTAATCAAATAGCAAAATCCAGAGGGTTCATGTTTTTGAAATTGTTTACTTTGTTGTCCAATTTCATTGTTAACAGATTTTAAATTACATTCAAAATCAGCATAAATAACAAATGGTAAATTATGCATTCTTTCATAATTTATAAACTTTAATTTTTCTCCTTTGCTAGGATAAACAGTTTTTCCACATTTATATTTTGAGCAATATTCCAAATGTTCTTCAAGAAACTTTTCACTTCTAAAATTTTGTAAACAATAATTACAAATATGTATTTTTTCTTTGCTTTTATTGACTTGGTTTGAAAGTAATCTACTCATATTTTTAATTAAACAATAATGTTTATTGTTTTCATTAGTTATTAATAATATGTTTGCATGTGTGTTCACATTTGCACCGCTTTGATTCAAGTCTAATTTACTTACTCTCAAAGGGAAAATTTCATGATTTTTATTTTCTTCATTATATCCAAATAAATTAATTGAAATGTTATTATTTTTCTCAAATTTATCGATATCTGAGAATCCACACGGAAATTCCATACCATTAATATTAAAACTGTTTACTTTTTCTTTTAATTCTTTTGTAATTCTTCCTGGATTTTTTAAATTGGGTTTATTTTTCAAAAGTTCATTTATTGCAACACACCACAATAAACATTTTTCGTCATTATTTTGTGGATTTATAATTGCATTTTTACTTGCTAAAAATTTTGGAGTTGGGAAGTGATTTGCTCCGTTTAATGGATTGATTTTAACAACTTCTATAAATATCATATTAGTTGCACTAAATGCCCATATACTACTTCCTACTATAAATGATTCAAAACTTAGTTTAATTTTATATTTCATTTCTTTAAATATCTCATTATGATTACTTCCCTCTAAAACTTCGTGGTATCGACTATGAAAATATGCTTTGACTTTAGTCAAGTCTCCAGTAATAGGGTCTTTTTTTTCCATCCAACTTTCAACAGTTATTTGTTGTTTTTTATTTGTGTTTTCTTTTAATTTTTCTATTATAAGTGGTTTTAATATATTCAAAGCACTTTCAGGATCATTTAAAGATAATCCAGATCTTTTTGCATCCAATTCATATCTTTTTGTTGTGTTTAAAGCTTCACTTTTTAAATTAAACTTTGGTTCTGTATAATTCAAACCATAATCTTGTCTTCCTTGTAAATCATTAAATATATCTAAAACGTTTTCTTCTAAATCTTTAAGTCCTTTTTTATTATTTCTGTTGATTTTGTTTGTTTTGTATCTATCAAATAAATTAACTATTTCTTCTTTATATTTTTTAAATGATCTATTTCTTGTTTCTTTAACCATTTCATTCAAACTTTTAATTTTTGGTACATATTTTGTTGACCTTAATATTTTTTTATCGGAATATTTAGGATTTGGATAATTAAGTACATAATCAATATTTGGTGGATCATACACTTTACCATTATTTCGTGAACCATTATCTGAAAAATCAATTAAATTTTCTGGAGAATCAATTGTATAAAAACCATCTGTGGAATCAGGTATAAAATAAGTACCTGGTGAATCAGGTATATTATCATTATCTGTAGAATAAAATACATTATCATCTGGATCGTCAGGTAAATAATAAGTTTCTGAAGGATCAAATTCATTACCCATATTTAAAGAATAATTTGGGTATAATAAAGAAGGTACATTTTTATCATATAGAGTCGTATTCATTTATTTATATATTTTTTTTTAAATACTTTTTAAACGTGAAAAAAATTTTTTTTTAAAAAAAAAGGATCACGTGATCTTATTTATAAAAAAAGGAACACTTTGTGTTACTGAAAAAAACGAAAGAATAAAAATCAAGTGATTTTTATTCTTAATTAATAATAAATTTTAATTAAATGATATTGAAAATGTTTTTCCGTTGCTTTTTAAGTCTTTTTTTGTTTTTATTCTATATTTTATACATTCTGCATTAATGTTAAAATTTTTTGCAGCAGAATGAATACTAATAAAACTTAAAATTTCACCTGTTTCTTTGTTTTTAATAATTATTGATACTGGTTTATTAATTTTTCCTCTACAGTATTTTTCATATTTTTCATTAGGTTTTGTGATTTCAAAACCTAACACTTTTTCAAGTTCATTTTTATTATAATTATTATAATATTTTATTTTTCTACTTTTTGCAATTTCTCTTAATTGAGAAATATAATTACTTTGATTATTCATATTTTATTTAAGAGAAATTTTTTTTAAAAGAAAAAACACAACAAAAAAAAAGAAACACAAAGTGTGTTTCAATGATTAAATATAAAAATATTAAATAATGGTTTTAATCTTTTTTTTTTGTTTCAAAATAATTTTATAATTTGTATAAATTTTTTCTTCAGTTTCATAATCAAATTCAAAATCGGTAAAAATACAAAATTTTTCTTTATAATTTATTATAAATTCATGATATGTTAATAATTCTCCTTCACCTATAATTTTATAAATCTCTTTAATAAAAATATAATATAAATGGTCTTTATCTTTAATTTTATAATCTTCATAATCTAAAAACACTTCAACAACTTTTTCTCTTACTACTTGGTTCATTGATTTTTTTATTTTATACAAATTTATAAACTATGTAGCCTCCTGAAAGTCCAACCAGAAAAAAAGCTACATTTTGATATTCTTTCATTTCATCTGAAGGTTTATAATAATCTTCCAATTTTGGTTCATTTTCCGATGCATTATTGTACTCAAGTAACAAATTTTTCTCTGATCGATGTACTTCCGCAAGAGTTTTCAAAGACATGTTTGTACGATTTATATCTGCATTTGCATCAGATAATCGTTGTCTTAACCTTTCAATTTCTTCTTTTCTTTTCACTTGCTCTTCATACCATTTTTCCTTCGCTTCGCTCAGTTTTTCCATTGCTTCATTATGTCTTTTTATCTCTTTTTCATATCCAGAATGATTTAATTTTGAAAATAAAAATCCAGCACCTGCAAAAGCAACTGCATTAAAAAGTCCTCCAATTACTGTTTCCATTTATTTTTCTTTAATTTTTTTATTTTGCAGCTTCGCTGCTGAGACCTTCAGTCAATCGCTTTCTAAGATTTGAAAGGGTTCTCAGGAATCCACTTTTTGTCTTGTCCATATTTAATTCCAAGTGTTGATAATCCTACAGCTGCTGTAAGTTTTAAAGTAGGTACTAAACTAGCCGGAGTTGACAAACCATCACTAAATACTCTTCTTGTTATCATTCCAATTCCCACAGCACCCAATGTAATTAGTGTAGAATCATATAATTCATTCATAGCTTCTTTTCTATTCATTTCGGTCATTTATTTATATACATAAAAAAAATTTTTTATTAAAAACCTGTAAGGTTCGTTTGCTTCCTTACAAGTTTTCAATAGAACACCTTGGTGGGTTGCTTTGAGAGGTGCTACTGTCATTTTTTTCTTTTACATTATTTATGAACTTGTAAGCTTGGTTGTCTTTTTCTTCTCTTTTTTGCTGGACCTGCGGTCCTGAGGACTTCGTCCGATGCGCCGAGACCTTCAGTCAATCACTTTGTTCACTTCGCTCACTTTCCCTTTTGTCTTTTTTATATGCAAAGTATAATCCACCCAGTGCAGCAACAACTCCTACCCCTCCAATCAAATACCGCAAAGCGGGAGATCCAAAATCAATGTAATCATTTATTTCTTCAGTCGATTGTTTATTTTCTACTTCGCTTCACTGTCTTGCTTTTCTTTCTTTTGCTTCTCTTGAAATTTTTGCTAATCTTTTCCCCAATTCTACTTTTCTTGGGTCTTTTACTTTAACAGCTTTGCTGCTTTCAGATTTTTCAACTGCTGTTACTTTATCAACATTTGGTTGTTTATCAGCTTTCACAGTTTGTTCGCTTTGTTCACTCATTTATTTATCTTTTTATAATTTTATTTAAAATTTATTCAAACAGTGAAGCTGAGCACAAGCGTTATTTACAAGTTATTTATAAATAAAATTAAATAAAAGTCAAGTAAATTTTAAATAACCACAAATGTTATTTAAAATTTATTACAAGTTATTACAAGTCTATTTAAAATTTATTACAAGTTATTACAAGTCTATTTAAAATTTATTCAAAGTTATTTATGAATAAAATTAAATAAACCTAAAAGTACTGCAAAGCAGTTCAAGTAAATTTTAAATAACATTTGTGGTTATTTAAAATTTATTCAAAGTTATTCAAAACAGCTTTGCTGTCACGCTTCGCGTTATTTAAAATTCATTTAGCTATATATTTTAATATTTCATCTTCGTCAAAATCAACACCATATTTTTTACAAAGAAGATAATGATTTAAAACAATTTCTGGATATTTCATTTTTCTTGTTGAAACATATACATATAATATTTCTCCATCCATTTTTCCATGGTCTTTATTTTTTGATCCAAGATAAAATTTCGTATTTGCATTGTGAGATAATTTACTACTTGTAAGGAAAGAAACAATTTCTTTTCCATTCACATAAAGTTTTCCTTTTTTACCACCACTGAGATTATTTTGATCCCAATGTACAGAAAGACATATTATTTTGTTTATTTCTTTTGCGTTTGCTTTCAATTGCCATCTGCTATTTGAAATTGCAGACGTGGATGAATTTGTGATATATAATAATGAATTACAATAAGAAATACCAAAATTAAAAGGAGTTGGTTGACTTACTGTTTCATTATCTATGATTTTAAACAATGATACCTCATTGTCAGACGAATTTAATGATTTTAAACCATATACAAAATAAAAATTCAAGTGTTGATTGCTAAAAATATCTTGTGTACTAACTAAATGTAAATTGTTGCTACCCGAACTGTTTGATCCAAGATATTGAATACAATAAAAATTATTATTAATTGTGGATTTTTTGAAAAATGGTTGTTTGTTTGTATCATCTTGTTTGAAGTTCCAATCTTTTTTTCTTGACAAATTCAAAAGTTTTTCAACCTTTTTATTGCTTCCAGTATATTCTATATAACTATCATCATCTTTTGCATCAAAAATTCCTTCATCATCCATTTGCAAATTATAAATATTTGTAACCGTGTTTGGAAGTGATAAATTTGTCATATATTTTTTAGTAACAACATGGTTATCAGAAGATGGGGAATAATTTGCTGCATGAAGAATATGATGATTTCCCATATCCAAATCTCCAGTCATTGTTCCACCTGTTTTTGATAATTTTGTATCAACATATTTTTTTCTCGCCAAATGTGTTTGAAGTGTGGGATTTGTTGAAGAAATAATTTTATTATTTCCAATTGTGATATCACCTGTCATTGTTCCTCCTGATAAAGGTAATCTGGTGTTATCTCTATCATCCACATATTTTTTTCTTGAAAGAGCATCTTTATAGTCTGGATCTTTTGAGGTTAAAACTTGATAAGTATTTGTGTAAATATCTCTTTTAATTTTACTTCTTTCAACACCCAAGTGACTTTTCCATTTTTATAAAGTTTCCGTCCACATATTTTTTTGTTGTGAGATCATTATTATTTGAAGGTGTTGCACTTGATAAGACTTTATTTGATCCCATATTCAAGTTTCCAGTCATTGTTCCACCTGTCAAAGATAGTTTTTTAGCATCTTGGTCATCCACATATTTTTTACGGGAAAGATCTTTATCACTTGTGGGATCTGAAGTTGTTTGAATTTTATTATTCCCAATTGTGATATCACCTGTCATTGTTCCTCCTGTTACTGATAATTTTCTAGAATCTTGATCATCCACATATTTTTTCCTACAAAGGTCTTTATCACTCACAGGATTTGCAGTTGTTGTAATTTTATTATTTCCCATACTTATATTTCCCGTCATTGTACCTCCAGTTTTTAATAAATAATTTCCCGCTGAAGCCCCTGATAAATTTCCTGAACCTTTCGCTTTGCTCACTTTGTCATCTACATATTTCTTCCTCACTAAATGCGCATTTTCCGTTGGATCAACTGATGTTATTATATGATGTGATCCCATGTTAATGTCTCCTGTCATATCCCCTCCTGTAGTAGACAGCTTTCCTGTTACATCAGATTCATGTTTGTTTTCATATCCGTAAAATAAACTCATTTATTTAATAATAATTTCCAATAAAACATTTCCAATTGAAGTACCATGGTTTCCTTCCACTTTGAATTTTATTTCATTATAAATTCCATTTGATAATTTTATTCCTCCTGTTTCTTCAGGCGGAGAAATTTTAGAAACACTGCCTTTTAATGTTTGTTCAGATTCAATTGGAATTTGTATAAGAATGTCACTTCTTTTACCATTTACAAAATTTTTACTTTTATCAATCATATTACAGCTTATGTTTACATATTCCAAATTATTGTTGATATTTACTTCGTTGTCACTTTCTGTTAAAGTATTTGGAGATATAACTTTATTAACTGGAAATCCTAGTATGGGTGCAAATGTTTGTAAATTTAATGTTTTATCTGATTTTATTGTACATTTTCCAGAAAAATCCACTTGTTCCAATTCTATTTTTCCAACATTTTCAAATTCAGTTTTTAAAATATTAAAGGTATAATACCCATCTTTGAATCCAATTTTTGTATTATTATAGGTATAATGATGAATATTTGCATCCAAATTATTATAATTCCAAAAAATACTTACTGATTTTACAAACATTTTACCAGCTTCGCTGCCACTACAATTACTTAATATAATTGGTTCATCTAATGGAATTATTTTTTCTGAGTTTTCATCTTTTGTGATGAAGATTTTTAAAGATATTGTCATTTATTTTATAATATATATTTTGATTCAAAACTTTGTTTCTGCACCTTTGGTGCTGAGACCTCTGGTCAATCAGAGCACGTACCGTGCTATTAAAATTCCACCAATTATTGATAAAGATAAAACAATTAAATTATCACCCATAGGGGGTGTGGTTGTTTTCAACTGTTTGCTGGACCTTTGGTCCTGAGAACTTCGTTCGATGTTTTTTGTTACTTTAGCAACCAAAGGCTGTTTATTGGTCTTTGGTTGTTGTTCAGTTCCTAATGTTTCTAATTTTTTCAAGTCATGAGCTCCCAGTTGTTTTTTTATTGGTTATTCTTTAACCCCGTAATAATTTAAATTTTCATTAATTCCAAAAACCATATTTTCATCAGAAACTTTTAATTTATTATTATAACCATCAATAGGATTTTTTAAAATAATTAAACTGCTCGGAATTAACCATAAAGTTGGACTTATAGCAGTATTTAAAACTACATTAGTTGATGAAATTGCTTGATTCATATTATTAATCCATGTTGTTGTATCATAATTTATAATAGAATCTTCAAAGATTTGTCTAAAAACTTTTTGTGTTTCCAATGCTGAAGTTCTATTTGAAATAATACTTTGTCTAGTTCTAGCTTACGAACCAAGAATTGCATAAAGATATGCTTCAATGCTTTGATTCAATAATTCAGTTTCCTTTTTTATTAATCCATCTGAAATTTTTGGAATGAATTTTTTACAATCATTTTGAGTATCTCTAATTTGTCCTGGACTGTGTTTATATCCTGGCCATGGTGTACTCATATTAATTGCATGAGAATCTCCAATATGTCTTTTTTTTCCTGAAATTTCTTGCCAAGTCCATTTTGGATTGTGATCTTTTAAAAAACCTGCATTAAATTTATAAAAGATTGTATAATCACCTTTTCTCAATTGACACATAATTCTTCTCACTGTAAAATATAAATGAAATCTCATAAATGATGTAATTTGTTTTGGAACATCAGCTGAAAATAATAAATGTTGTATTGAAATTCCACATCCATAAGTTGCAATCCATGTTCCTATAATGCTTTGAAAATATGGTTCATTAAGTGACCATTTTGCATTATCATCTGTAGTTATATTCAATCCAGGTAAATTGCTTTGAAAATAATCTGTATTGTTTACATAAATTCTAAACTGGTTAATAGGATAACTTAAAACATATTGTGTAGGAAAATTATCCCAATAATAATTTTTTCCTGTATAATCAACATGTCTTTTACCTTTTGGTAATTCTTGTACAGTTCCTCCGATTTTCCAAATTTTTGGAAAGTTTGGTTTTGGTTTATTTATTGTTAAATATTTTGTCATATTTGGATCATTTTTAAATGTATCTGAATTTATATCTGTTGACAAAAACGAATTATTTTTAAACCAAATATGGTACCCTTGAAAAACAGCATTTTTATCAAAATCAGCCTCGAAGGTAAACCTTGACATGTCTGCATAGGGATATTTTTTTTAAAATATTTTTTCTCCAATTCAACATCTTCTTTAATATTTTTCATAACATAATCATAATTTTTCCCATAATATTTTCTTTCAAATTTTTCAGTTGAATTCATTGTTTATTTTAATAAAAATAAATGAACGCGAAGCGTGTGAATGAAGTGAACGTGAGTGATAAAGACAGCTTCGATGACATGATTGTTATTGAACAAGAGTTAAGAGACATTTACTACAACCCAGAAACAGGTTATCAATCTGCGGAAAGACTTTATCAAAAAGCAAAAGAAAAGGGATTAAACGTTAGTAGAAAAATTGTGCAAGACTGGTTAAAAACACAAGATACTTTTACAAGATACAAACCAATTGTTAGAAGGCATAAATTTCAAAGAACATTTGTAAAAGATTTAGCCGATCAAATACAAATGGCTTTGGTTGATATGGGAAAATACAGCGGAGCTGACCGCCAAGGCGGTAAAAACCAGAACAAAGGATATTATTGGATACTGACAGCTGTTGAAATTTTAAGTAGATATGCATTCGTTATTCCTGTTTACAGAAAAGATACTAAAAACATGACAAAAGCTGTGGATGAATTATTAAAACAATTTAAAGAAAGATTTGGTAAATACCCAAAAGTCGCTCAATTTGATGAAGGAAAAGAATTTTACAATGTAGGTGTAAAAGAACTATTGAAAAAACATAATGTTGAATATTTTTCCACAAACTCTGATAGAAAAGCAGCTATAGTTGAAAGATTTAACAGAACTCTAAAAACATCCATGTGGAAATATTTCTATAGCAAGGGAACTTATAATTGGATTAACATTTTGAGTAACCTTGTGAATAATTATAACATACTAAACACAGTAGTATATTAATGAAACCTGCTGATGTGAACAAGTCTAACAAAGACCAAGTGTGGATTATGCTATATGGATATCCATTAGGAGATTTACCTTTACCTAAATTCAGAATTGGTGATACTGTTAGGATTTCTAAATATAAGAATATCTTTACTAAAGGTTATGAAGCTAATTTTACAGGAGAAATTTTTAAAATTGTAAAAGTATTTAGAGGTGATCCAAACATGTATGAAATAGAAGATCATGAGGGAGAACCAATCATTGGGAAATTTTATGAACAGGAACTATCTGCTGTGGATAAAAAGGATGATGTGTATAGAGTTGAGAAAATATTAAAAAGGAAAAAAGTCAAAGGTAAAAATATGGTGTTGGTAAAGTGGCTAGGTTATGATAACAAACACAATTCTTGGATAACAGAAGAAAATATTCAAAACATATAAAATAAATGAATGAAGGTTTTGATGATATTGAAATGAGTGAGCGAAGCGAACAAGTTCATAGAAATAATGAAGAAGAAGAAGAAGACCGTGAGTACGAAGAAGGGGAAACAAGTTTTGGTGGGGATGACCCTGATGATCATAATAGAAGTATAAATATAATAAACAGAAAATACAAGAAGAAAATTTAATAGAGTGTCTCCTATGAGACTATCAAGTGTCAGATTGGATAGAAGACTTAAAGGAATAACATATGGAGAAAAAATAATAAAATTTAAAAATATATTTGATATTGATCTTGATAAAAATGCAGGACCAAATAATAGTATCTTGTTAGATGAAACAAAATTTCGTGAAAACAATAAAGGAAATATTTCTATAATTTACAGAGATAGAAAAATTGGTGATTTTAATTATAAAGACGGCGAACCAAAGTTTTTTTACAAAAAAAATAAGAATTTTATTGAAGAATTTAAAAGTAATATGAAAGAAGCAAGAAAAGAATATGAAAAAACACCAAATTCTGCGATAAATGAAAAAATATCTATAGATGAGAATTTTGAAATGGAAGAGATTGAGAGAAGAAATATAACTGTAGATTCCATCACACAAATTCAAATTAGGATTGATGATATAATTGGTAAAAATAACTTAAAAAAATTCATTGATAATGAACAGGATCCAAGGCGAACATTATTTGAAAGAAATGAATTAAGAGAATTTACAGGACTAGTATATTTGGAGGGTATTGACTCCAATCTATCAGAAAATGAAAAAAAAGAAGTTATACGTGGAAAAATTGATGGGTTTGATAGAGAGCATCAACATTGCAAAAATAAATCTGATTTAGAAACAGCTGAACCCCAAAAAAGTATATATAAAAGTTTTTCAGAAATTGCAAAACTTCAAGCAGATAAAATGAGACTTGAAAATAATAAAAGACCAATTAGTGAAGAAGGAATACAGATTTTAAATGAAAATGCTGAAGAATCTGACCTTGGAAGATTAGAAAGATTTAAAAAATAGGCAAAAGAAAATTTATTAGGTTTATCAGCAGTTACTATTTCTGTAGCAGGTATAATTACAACAATTGTTATAGGCGCAAGAAAAGCATTAAAACTTGGATCAAAAGCAGTCGGTAATTTAGGAAAAGCAATTGCAAATATAGGTAAAAATTTTGGTGCAGTCATTTCAGCAGTTTTAAATTTAATTTCTCAAATATTATCATGGGGTGCAAAAGGTATTGCCTTTCTTGCTAAAAATCTATGGATATTAGCTATTGCAATTACTTACTTTTTATATGAAGAATATAAAGAATACAAACATAGAAAGAAAACATAAAAATATTTTTTTTATAAATCAAAAATTTTTAATTTTTGTATAATAAAAAATGAAGAGTAAACGAATTATATCCAGGATATAAAAGATCAAAAATGAGTGAAATTAAAGGAAACAGAACAAGGCGTGTTGTAACTTTGAATCCGAATAAAGTAAATCCTGAAGAAGAACTTTATATAGATATTCCCAAACTAAATCCAAATTTGTGTTTGGTTCCCGATAGTTTAAGATTGTCATTTAATTTCAAAAATTCAAATACCAAATCTTGGTTTTTAAATAATTTATCAAAACTTTTAAAGAAAAGATTGGTTGTTAAATTTGCTGGGGAAATTGTTTACGACAATACCGGAGAATCTTTATTGGAAATTTAAAGATCTCTGGAAACCTGAATATGAAAGAGCGGATATGATTGAATATGGTATTGCTAATGAAAATTAGATGATTCTGGAGCTGCAAAAGATGATTCTGCAAAAGATAATTCTGGAGCTGCAAGTGGAAGTGTTCAAAAAGTGTCTGACAAATTAATGTTTGATACTTACGGAACAAAACAATGTTTGAAATTAGAAAAAATACTTTCAGATCATGGATTATATGCACCTTATGGAATGATTAACAATTTTCAATATGTCATAACTTTACCAAAATCTAGTGAAATTATGGTTGCACAAAGTGGTGAAAATGTCTGTAATTATACTTTGGAAAATTTAGAATTGGAGTATGAAACTATTGAAAATTTAGATTTAACAAATGATGTTTTATCAAATTATTCCACAGGAAGATCACTATCATACAGCTATGTAACTTTGATGAAAACCGTGGAATGTGATAAAGATGCAACTTTACATAATGAAAACATAAATATTCCGTGGAAGAGTATGAAAGCAGTTGTGTTGTTATTTAGAAATAAAACTATCACAGATAGTGAACAATTTGTTTACCCAAATATAACTAATGTAAAAATCAGTGTTGAAGGAATTCCAAATTCTATTTATTCACAAGGATTTCCCAAACGGAGATTTTTCGAAGAAGCGTTTAGAATATTTCATTGTGGATATGCAAAATGTGATTCGGTCATGAGTGTTGAGAAATTTTACAAAGACTCATTTGCATTATGTATTGATTTGAGAACATTTGATGATAATTTTGTTTATGGAAATGGAAAAAAATTGGTAAATACACAGTCTGGACTATTGTTAGAAATTGAAAAAACTGCTATTTCTGCAAATGTAATGTGTCATATATTTGTGATAAGTGATGGATTGTTAAACATTGTAAACAAAGATTTGTCATCAATACAATATTAAAAAATAAAAAATGAATAACAGTGAAAGTAAAAACCTACGGACCACAAGCAGACCATTCAATATGATAATTGTTGGAATGACTGCTTGTGGAAAAACAAAATATCTTTTAGATTTTATAGAAAATAAATATAAAAATTATTTTGATTATATTTTTTTAATTTGTCCGACATTTGAATGGAATAAAACTTATGAAAATTGGAAATATGATAAAGATGAAGATTTTATTGCTATTCCTTGTGATCAAGATAATGTTGAAGATTGGTTAAAATTTATAGTTGACTTTTCAAAAGGAAGTAAAAGTTTAATCATATTGGATGATTGTGCCAGTGGAAAAAATGTTAAAAATAGAACAAGTGAGTTGGTTAAATTGGGATTTAGTGCTAGACATTATAATCTTTCCGTTGTTGTAATTACACAACAATTGACATCTATTGCTAAACCATTTAGAGAAAATATTTCAAAATTAGTCACATTTTATAATCCGAATAAAAAAGATATGACAACAATAATTCAAGAATATTTAGACGTAGGTGACCGCAAAGAATTGGATAAAATTTTAGAAACGTTAAAAACAAAAAAATATTCATGCTTGGAAATTAATTTAATTTTTCCATTTGGTTATAAAATAAATGAGTGAAAATAGTGAACATGTAGAAGTCCCGCAAATTGAGACAAGTACAACTGCGAGTGAAGAAAAGCAAACACAAGATGTTAAAAAAGAAGTAATGAAAAAACGTGAAGAATTGATAAGATTGTCGGAAGATGGGGAAATTAGTCAATCTGTTCAAAATTTGAAAAAATCAAGTGATAAAGTTATATTAAAAATTTATTCTGAATATGAAGTAAAACAAGCGGAAAAAGCAAATGCATTTTTAACAGATTTACTAATTAGTAAATTTACAGATCTATTAGGTGGCTTAAATGCAATAGAAAGTAGTGAAGAATTGGAAAAAGAACTGGTTAAAGATAAATTATTAAAAAGAGATGTAAAATCTGTAGTTGAAAAACTAAGTCCATATTTACCATATCTTGGAATATTTTCTGGTGGAGTTACAGTTGGAAAACATGTTATTAAAAAACAGAGTAAAAAAGACGATCGTAGAGTTGAACATCAAGACAACGGAGATGGTCGTCAAGACCATAATGAACCATCAACAAGTTCGTCAAACTAAATAATTTTATAATATATATTGTATTATAAAATTAAAAAATTATTCTGTAGATTCTGAAGATGAAGGTTTAACACGGGTTTCACCCCCGCTTTGCGGTGTTTCTTTTCTGGTTATTTTACTCATAAGTGTATTTATTATTTTATCTTTTTCTTTTGACTCACTGTTTGTTAATTCTTCATTTTCTAAAGATTTTATTAATTTTAAATGATTATTATTTTCTGAAAACTGAATTTCATGTATATTATTTTTCCCAAACGTCATTCCAGCTTCAAAATCTTTCATTCCAATATCAACATGAGCTCCTATTCTAAATCCACTCTTTTGAATTTTTCTAAAATTTATTGGTGGGTATTTGCCAAATTCACAACCATGAATAATTGTGTTTGAATTTGTGTTTGAATTTGTGTTTGAATCCATATTAGATTCATTATTATTTGTTTTTGATGATATACAATTTCCCATTTTTTATTTTATTATTTTTTATTCTTGATAATAACTAATTTTTCCACAAATTTTACATCGAAATGTTCTAGGTTCTGAAATATAAATATAAAGTTTAAAAACACTATTCCAAAAAAATCTAAACAATTTACTAAATCTTAGGTAAAAATTTAGAATTTTCAAGCATTTTTTACATATTGTAAATAAATATCTATTATTATTTCTTAAAACCACATCATACATTTTTTTTATTTAAAAAATTATTAAAAAATGTTTCGTTTGTATATTTGGATTTAAACCGTAAAATACTTTATCATTGGCTAAAGGTTCAGCTAACGCTAAATGATTTTTATTAAAATTACTTGGTTTAACTAGGACGTCGACACTCCCTTTGGTCGCGTCGCATATTGTTTAGTAATTTAAATATTTTTAACAAAAATAATTGAAAATTAGCTAATTTTAGTAAGTTTTGTTAATTTTTTTAAGTTTTATTAAGTTTTTAAATTTTCAAATTTTTTTAAATTTTACTAAATTTTTTAAATTTTGTTAAGTTTTGTTAAATTTATAAAATTTGATAAATTTTGTAAATTTTTTTTAAATTTTGTAAAATTTTTTTAAATTTTGATAAACTTTGTTAATTTTTTGTTAAGTTTTTAAAACTTTTTTAAGTTTTTTAAACTTTGTTAAGTTTTTTAAATTTTATCAAGTTTTTTAAATTTTATCAAGTTTTTAAATTTTATCAAGTTTTTTAAATTTTTTATAAGTTTTTTAAATTTTGATAATTTTAATCAATTATCAAAATTTTATTAAAAAATTAATATTAATTCAAAAAATGATGAAATTATTGAAAAAAATAACATTATTTAAGTTAATTAATGAATTATTAAATATCATTAATTTTCCATAAATATGATGTAAAATTGACTAAAATTACATAAAATTAAATAAGATTAAATATAAATTAAATAGATTTTATTAACTTAAGTACTCATTTATTGAAATTAACTAAAATTAATTATTCCAGGTCACTTCGTTAAAAATAGCATTATTTAAGTTAAAAAACATTTCAAAAAATGTGCCAGAATCCGGATATTACATACTACTTAGTCAGACACATTACTGTCCATCTTTCTGCTCTAAAAACTCAGGACGTTAGAAACTTTGGTTTCAAATAGGAAATACCAACTTTATTTAACGGCCAAGCTCATTTTTCTCATAAACAAAAACGCAGTGATGTACGACGGGGTGTGTGGATATTTTGCCCGTTCGATTGAACTATTTTACTTCAATGATCAAGTTGCAAATCGAGTTTCACATAGAGATGCCCACTTGCAAATAATCGTTTTCTGCATTTGCATTTAATTCAGAGTGACATTGGTGAACACAATTTGTTACCGTCTACACGGTTTGCGCTTAAACGATATACACTTCAAAGTTAAATAAGAAATTATAGTGAATCCTTTGTTTATACAGATTGTAGACCGTATATCATGCTCACTATGATATCAAATTTGGAATTATGGAAGGGTATCGATCATGAAAGGTGATTCAGATATTCTCCAAAGAGGAGAATAATTCTAATTTATAATTCTAATACAATTCTAATTTACGAATAACACATCCATCTATTTTCCAACCTCGTAATTTAAAATCTAATCCAGTTACCTTTGTTCTCTATTAACCAATCAACAAGTCTGCTCATGCTCGAAATGATGCTGTGAATGACTTTCAATCAAGATCTTAACAACGTCCTTAATTTCCTCTGCGAATTGTTCAAGGGTGCTGTGATTCTCGTCCTGGTTTTGAAGACTTCGTTTTACCAAGCTATATGAAAGATGTTTCGTATGGTATTCAAGAATGAACATTGCACATTATGAATCTGCGTGGCTTAATGATTGTCCCCTTGAGTTTAAACCCTTGCTTTCCCGTCGTTATGTGGACGATTGCTTTTTTTTTATTTCGCTGACCTGACCCCATTTTACCTTTTATTATTTGAATTCAAAACATCCTAAGATGACTTTACCCATGAAGTCGAAACTAATAATTCGCTGCCAATTGCTAATTATCGTTCCGGTAGTTGCTTTTTGACTTATGTTTACCGTAAAACCACTTTCACTGGACTATTAACATTTTTCCACTCTTTCATGCCCTTTTCTTATAAGAAACAACTTTTTTTTTACTAAATCGTTGCTTCAAGATTTGCTCCAGTTATTTTGAAATTTCATGACGAACTTGAAAAACGGAAGAAGATTTTTATGAGAAGTGGCTATCCATGTTACTTGCTAGATAATTACATCGCTTGATTTCTTGATAGGATTTTTTCTCCTTTAAGTAATGTTTAATGAACGAGAAGCAGTGTTTATCAGTATATAAAAGGTCGAGGGCGTAGCCCGGGACTTTTTGTACTCTGTTAAAACACGTGCTTCGAGTTTATTGAACAGCTTCAAAAAGGGTCACTTAGGATACAATAGTGAAGTGCGTTTGATTAGATTGCATGTCAATTGACTTCAATCTTTAATTAGAATAGCGATTAAAGATTCTAAAACGTGAAGTATGACGAAGCGTATTGCACTCAAGCTGCACTGTTTTTATGGGGTTTTGTCTATATTTTGCTTAAATTTGCCAATGTATTTATTAGAAACACATGTAGTAGGACAATCAGAATGCAGAAAGAAGGAAAGAGATGGGTTTCGGTTTGTGCTTGTAAATGTATATGCCTTGGTGAACAGTTTCGCTTAAGCCGCTAGTTCTGAGTTGCGAAGCAGGCATAAGTTAGAAAACAAAGCATGATTTTTTCTCTGGGGATGACAAAGAGACAGGGTAAGAATGTTCTTTTGAATTTTCCTTTTTTTCTGGGTCAGCTTATACCAGGAGTTTTGTGTTGATGCGTGTGTTTTTGTAGATGCTTATGTCGGACACTTCATTGCATTTCTTTGTTTTCCGTTTTGTCTAATCTTATGCTTGTGCTTGTGTTGAAAGTGCTAGCGCGTGAGTAGCATTTTGGGACCTCCGAGAGGAGAAATAGAGAAAGTCGGTAGTAATGAGCGAGAAAGTTGTGAGGACTTAAGCAGCGATTGCTTTGGAGACTATTCATGCGATGTGTCAGATGAAGGATTATGTGGAGTACCGATGCCATTTGATGAAACTGAGAGTGGTTCCAGTTCAGGGACAGTTTTTGCAGGCTGTGTTTAAAAACTGTAGGATTAATTTTGTTAGGAAGTGATTGTTGTGACGTAATTTTGTGTCCTATTAAATTTGAGTGTATAGTTGTAAAGTTGTTTATCAGGATCTTATTCGGTTGATAAAAAGCTTTATATAAAAATCAAGATCTTTATATTAAGATCACTGTCTAAAAAAGATGGGTCATCAAAATAGTTATTATCTTTCTATTCAACCCGGCATTCCCTTGAGGGAGAAATCAAAATCCCACCCAGGCTTTTGAAAATGATCGTAGTTTATGCGGGTATAAAGATGCATGCACATGACTGATTTCCTCCATATGATTAATTTGCTCATGAATTATTAATGAGTTTTTGAAGTCTCCTAAAATAACGACCGCCCCCAATCGCATCATTTACTAGTCACTACTGTTTACCGGACAACATTTCGTCCAAATTCGCTCTCAGTTAAAACGACTCCTTACTTGTTTATCCCCATATTGAGCTTAAATTCATTGCAGGACCTTCCATCCGCCTTTTTCGCTTCTTTTCTTTTAAAGAGAGAGTTCCCTAGCATCTGAGGTCACACGTTATTTTTTTCACGTGTCTCTATGGGATCTTGTCCTTTAACTGGTAAGAAGCGCTCCAATACTCCTCTCACAAGCATTCTCTCTCATCATGAAGACACTAGTCATCCTATCTTTTTTTTTTGAAGATTTTAAAACACTTTCTTCCTCTTCGTTTAAATACAAGCTCCTCCTACACGAAAGAGTGCCGCTAAGTAAACTCAAATTGTCCTTAAACGCTTATATTGGTTCAGCCCCACTCCCTTTACTTTAACCTCAGTTAACTTTTTGCTCTGAAATTATTTTATTTATTCGGTTTTCTTGTTTGATGGTTTACTTTCCTTTTACCTCTTATTCTCATCACCTGCATGCTTCCTCTTTTCTGATTTGTAATTGTTATTTGTAACACTGCTCTCCCATTGGTTAATTCTTCACACTGTAAGTATATATCCACGCTTGAGCATATTTATTAGTCGTATCTCTGAAGATGTTGTGGTGTGTACAACGAAACGACCGTATAAATCTTATCATGCCTTTACTTCGCATTTTATGCTGGACTTTAATATTTCTTACTAGACTGTGCTTCCCGCCTGGCCAACCTCTGGCTAATTTTAGGGACATATCCTGTTTGCATGGCGTCAATTAGTTTTGAATCTGCGAATAGTTTGGTATCATGAGTGCCCCCTGGCTACCCCAGATTCTTAACATTAATTAATTTTTCTTCTGAGTCACATACTGCTTGAGCATTTACAGTATACTTCATCTTGTGAGAAAAATAGCTTTGTCTATTTTCGGCTGGTATATTGAAGGGAATGTGTGCTTCATTGGTTCAAACTTGTAACCAGTTGGTCACTTGAGATATAAGGGAACTTAAAATGTATTGATAACTGAACATACTGCTTTCAGTGTCTTTCACAGTCTCCAAATTCGAACTCAAATTCCAAAAATCTGCTCATCCACCTTTCCTCATATCAAAGTCCGCACCGTCTTCAGACCTACCAAACGCTTGTCACATTTTTTCACCTTCAAAGATAAAATTCCCAAGGGTCTGAGATCTCATGTGGTTTATTCGTTCACGTGTCAATGCTGTAATGCATTGTATGTGGGCCAAACAGCCCGCCCTTTACACACAAGTGTCTCAGATCACTTGGGGATCGCTCTTTTGACGGGAAAGAAACGTACTAATCCTTCTCATTCAAACATGCTTTATCATCTCTCTGAAAGTTGAAACTGGTCATTCCGCTTCTTTACACGACTTCCGTATTCTTTCTTCACGCACCTCTAGTTCCGAGCTTCTTGTCAAGGGAAGCCTACATACATGCTAACTTAACCCATCATTAAACACTAATCTTAGTTGTATTCCTCTATCCCTGTTCTAACTGACATACTTCTATTTCATCTTATTTCATTTTATTGATCTCTTTATTTTCGCAATGTGTTGTAGCTCCTCCCCCCTTTACCTTGTCGTCACTTTTATTTTAGTCTCTCTGATTGTAACATAATCTCAGTTAGTCCGCTATATAATTGATGCAACCCTACTTACTGTCTCAGTCTGATGATGTTGCGTGGTGCAACGAAAGGTTAGTGTCTGTTCCTTAATAAATTATTCTTAAAAGTTATGAATTTGTCATGCCTCTATTCCGTACAATATGCTGGGCGCTACTCTTTATACTTCGCTTAAGGTTCCCGCCTGGTTCCTCTATTAATGATTATTTACTAGCGAACAGTATGACATTGACAATATTGTTAACCCAAGTTCAATTTGTACTTCCAATTGCTTGATACGCAAAACAGAGGTAAAACAAATGTTTACCATATTACATAAAACGTTTTTCGTTGGCTACTACCGCTTTCGCTACACATTGCTTTTGAATTTCGCTTTACAAGCCTTGCTTCCGGGCTGTGAGTCATCGGGAAAAAAATGGTCTATGCTGAGTTCTGCTTCTCAGTAAGAACTTATTATTTTGGTCTCTTGTTGCCTGAGTCATCGGGTATAACGTAGAGCATATATGAGCCGAGCACGATCCAATAGGCCTTAAACGAAGACACCATCAGCTCAATCTTACACGCCACACCAATCGCAATACACGACGGGATCCAGGCTAAGTTTCTCGTCATCACGTGAGTGGTAACGCTGGTCACTTTGATGTGGAGCAATGTAGTAAGCATCTGGAAAAGTCTCAGAAGGATCTAACAAAATAAGAGGCCCGAATATTAACGAATAAATGAAAAATAGCGTGCGAAATATTAACCCTAATAAACGGCTAAATACATCGAGGTGCATATTTGTTCGTTTTCTAGGGGCTCTTAAATATAGGCCAAGCGTGAAGGTAAAATTACAGTTAATTCATGTGGCATACTGCTACAGTTGATATAAGCTTTCGGCTCCAAACGGCATCAATAAACTGTTGAAACCCCAAATTTTTATACACGTTTCGAGAGAATGGAAACTGTGGGCAGCAGTGAGGATCTCATATGTAAACCTGTGCGCAAAAACCCCACAGAGTGGCATTGATTCTCTTGATGTGACCAGCAGGACAGTCGCAGTGGCCACAGAGAGTCCGCAAGGCCAACGAAACTTTCCACTTTATAGCGGATCTACGACTAATTTTAACAAATAATTGGTATTTACATACAATGTCCTCTGTATATCACCGTACATTGGTAACGTGACGCGGCACTGCAGCCGTACACTGTAACGCTGAAACTTAGATCCATATTATTTTGGTGATATCATTCACACTGAAGGTATTGCGCTAACGCTCCAACGGGGATCGTTCCCTCTAAACGATACCATTAAAACAATGTCGTGCAACTTTCCACGCGCTACGGCAAATCGTTGCATGTCCATTGTGTATGAGCCTTTAATCAACGCAATGTTAAAATCTATTTGCATATAGTACTAATAGAATTAAACCAGTTCCCGTATAAATAGCCTTGAAATGACTTAAGAGATCAAAAGACTTAAAAGATTATTACTTTTGCACTTATCTGTGATTTTTCCCCAGCTAAACAGCTACTGCTTTACTTACTGTCGTTTGGCAATTTATTCATTTTACTATAGCTAACGTCAGACAATTTAATCGTCAGGGGGAGACCTCTTGAAAATCCGTGAACTAAACGGTTAAGAAAACTAGTGTTGGAGTTTTAAGGTGCATAATTGAAGTTATTACTTCATTGCAATTATCCCATAATCATTGCAATTATCCCAAACTTGAGAACAATAACCGAGGCATCGTAGAACTTGAGCATTATATATGTTAATGTAGACCATGGTACTAACTTCTTAATACGTCGCAAGGTACCAATAGCTTTACGTGGCATTTACTCTATACCGGTAGGTTTTTGTGTCTCTGCTATAGTGTAAGCAGGACGGTTCGGTACTGTTGTAAAAAGTTATCCAGTATGATGCAAACAGCGGACCCAGAAACAAGAGATTTACACCTGCAACAGCTCTTTACGTCTCCCCAAGTTCGCCACCTTCCCTTTAGTTGATCATAAGCTCCTTCGGTCACCATTCTTGCTCTACTTAACCTGTAGTTGAAATTTCTCTATTTCTGTATCTGCACTGCATTTGTATAACGGGTAGTGACTAAAAAAGTGGAGAAATGCGATAAGCTTGGGACAAAGTAATAATGCATATGACAAAACTACAAACACCGGCAATGTTCAACACTTTATTTCAATTTTCACAAACTTGATCTATAGTAGCAATCTGGGTGATGTGTCAGCG
Organism: Heliopora coerulea; assembly: GCA_030142905.1. Classification (NCBI taxonomy): domain Eukaryota; kingdom Metazoa; phylum Cnidaria; class Anthozoa; order Scleralcyonacea; family Helioporidae; genus Heliopora; species Heliopora coerulea. The sequence continues at coordinate 44,446 of JASJOG010000229.1, forward strand.
GCTTTCCTCATCTTAGTCTTAACTGACGACATCATGTTCCGGACAACATTCCAATCAAGTTCGCGGAGACATTTCTTTATCTGCAGTTTCAGCTGATGCTCTGTTTTTGCTTTCCAGTCACCATCATAGACTCTTGACTTTAAAATTCCCATAAATTTTCAGTTGGACGAAGTTGTGGCACATTTGGATGACTGTCACCTTTTGCAACAAAACAAATATTTTTCTCATTAAAAAGAGCAATTGTGTCCTTGGCATAATGTGAAGAGGCAAGATCCGGCCAAAAGACATGCATGATGCTGTTGCAAGAATGGTATTAAATGGCACATAATACAGTCCTGCCGATAAACATTTCCGTTGTTGCCCCTGTTTGGAACAAAGAATGGATCACTGGGTCCCTCTTCACTGATTGCCAACCACACGAGAAGTTTTGGCTCAAACGTTTTCTTCTCGTAATATCTGATGCTTGGAGGAGTTTTCTCTTTATTTTGCGAATAGAATCTGTCATTGCCAGGCACGTGACAGTGGCCAAATGCAAAATATGCCTCATCATCCATGACAACTTTGACACTTGACGAAGGTTTCAGCACAGTTCTTATCAATTTTCCGCAGCACTTTTTCTGCCTCAATTCTTTCTTCTCAGAACATTCTGGTACTTTTTCTCTCGTAATTTTTGCATCCTTCTTTTTTCAGCATTTTGTGGATATAGGATTTGTGAACTCCGAATTTTAGAGCTAGTTTTGCTTGGGACACACCACGCTTGTCTGTTGCTGCCATCACCAACCTCGTCCTTTTCTGAGGTGTCAATTTTTCAGCTTTTCGTCCACTTCCAATCTTCCTTTCTGTTGTTTTCCTTTCTTGAAAAGTTTTAATAATATTATATAACGTGCTTCGGGCTATTCCTAGCTTGCTAAAATGGTTTTTAGTATAAGCAACACCCCTATCATTATGAGCTTTGTAAAAGTGTACAACAAGATCTTTTCTCTGTTTCAAGTTCAGTCCATCCATCACTAATACCAACTACGGTAACCAGGCCTTTGCACCCAGGCCTCTTGACGTAGATTTTGTTGTTTTACTATGTAAAAACATTCACGTGAGTTTTGTCCACTGTTTTAGTCACCACCCGTTAGGGTTTCATTAACCAAGATTGCAGTGGAAATGCTGCATCACCAAGAATGAGTGGAGGAATAATAGTACTACCCACCTTTTGGCCAATGTTTGGAATTATGCTTTTTGTTGGAGATTGACTGATAATTAAGTGAACAATTCGTAGGGTATCACGTGACATATAAATTCGTTTTAAGACGAAGTGAGTGGGAGGAGTTAGTTGTTGTCGTTAGGCTTGTGTTCGTGACTGTTATTGAGACTGAATAAACGTGAGAACTTTAAAACTTTACCGAATCGTGAGTTGTCGTGGATACGAGTGGAGGCAAATTCACGACACAGTGGCACCTCCGACGGGATTTACTGTGATACGGACCGAACAAGGTTAAAAAACCCGAGAACAGAGCACGCAGACAACTATGGATAAACAAATAAGTGAACTTACGAGCAAGGTCAAAGCCCTTCGCTTTAGACTGGCGAAAACGGACGAACTTATCGCTAAAGGAGATCGTCAAGCGTCTGAACGACAACTTACATCAATCAGGAATATTGCGACCTCAGTAAACACTCTGAAAGAGACTATAGAGGAGAAGAAATTCGGAAAGGGAGAGCGCGAAGAAGAGGTCGCTGGGTGGAGCAAAGCGTCCGAAGATGAACTTTCAAAGGCCGACGAGTACATGAGAATTTTAACGCAGCAGATGAAGGAAATGGACTTAAAAGAACAAGAGGCTAAAGCCGTCAATGATCACAAGAAAACCCTGGCGTTCGAACGGGAATTACTCGAGCAAAAGGTCCGCTTCGAAGAAGAACTTGAGACGAAGAAGAAAACGGAAGCAGAGCACAACGAACATAAACAACCGTCAGGCGCCAAATTACCAAAGCTGCCAATCACGAAATTCAACGGCAAAGTAGAAGCTTGGCTGCCGTTTTGGGGAAAGTTTAAATCGGAAATTGATTCCACGAGCCTACCACCATTGACCAAGTTTTCCTATTTAAAAGAGCTCCTCGACGAGTCTGTTCGTGTTGACATCGACGGCTTGCCATTTACCGAAGATGGATATGCCAAAGCGAAGACCATTCTAGAATCTGAATACGGACAGATCGCCGAAGTTGTTAATACCTACATCGTAAATATCATAAATTTACCTGTCATTGCTGGAAGAGATTCGACGAAAATCAGCGAATTTCACAAGCAATTGAGATATAATGTTCAGAGTCTTGATACCTTAGGGAAACTGGACGATGTCAAGGGAAACGTGCGAGCGACATTGGACAAATTGAAAGGAATTAAATCAGACCTTGTCCGTGGAAACGAAAACTGGCAAGAGTGGAGCTTCGAAGATCTTCTCCGAGAGCTGAAAAAATGGAGAAATATTAATCCGGTCGAAGAAAGTCCGGGAGAGGGAAATGAACGGAAAGGTCTAAATAAGCGCGGTTCGAAGTTCTTTCGCGCGGGAAATTCTCAACCCGAGCCACGTGTGAGTGCGTGCATTTACTGCGAGGACCCCACGCACAAGGGAGTTGCCTGTACAAAAGTGGTGAAAGTTGAAGAAAGAAAAGGAATTCTAGCCAAGAAAGGTCTGTGCTTCAACTGTACAGGTGCAAAACACCGTGCTGCTGATTGCAGAAGCAAGATAGGGTGCAAGAAATGTCAGAAAAGACATCACACCTCCATCTGCGACCAAACGGAACAGCTCTTGGTGGCCCATGGGATGACGAATGCACGAGTCGTCCATCCAGTTGTTATAGTCAAAGCCGAAGGTATAAAATGTCGAGCTCTACTGGACACTGGCGCAGGCAGCTTGTACGCTTCTGCTGCCCTTCTAGATCGCATTTCATCAAAGAGACGGTGCAGAAAGGAAGTGAGGAAGATCGACATGATGATCGGAGTGACAACAAGAGAAGTTGAGATATCAACTATCAAGATCAAGGGAACCTCGGACGAATTTTCACTGTCAGTGGAAGTTACCAAAGTCAACAAGGGCGAGCTGGTGTTCTTAGACAACCCCCATTACGAGCAACTAATTCAAGCAAACCCTCACCTGAAGGGAGTGGTTATGGAAGATCTTGATGAGAAAGAGCGCCTTCCGGTGCATGTCATCTTGGGAGCAAGTGAATACGCAAAGCTCAAAACCAAACAAGCGCCCAGAATTGGCCAACCAGGACAGCCTGTCGCAGAATTGACTAGATTCGGATGGACTATAATGTCACCAGGGAAGGAATCACTGGATGTGTCCAACATGCTACTGACGCAGACTACGCAGTGTGATTACGAGGGACTGTGCAGATTGGATGTCTTAGGATTGGAAGACAGACCAACTAACGATCAGACCAACGTACATGACGAGTTCAAAGAACAACTAACCCGAGATGAAGCTGGCTGATACGAAACCGCACTACCATGGCGTGGAAACCATCCTCCATTACCCAATAATCGGTCCAGAAGTCTGCAACGACTTACAAACTTAACCAAGAAACTTGATCGTGAGGGACTGACAACCAAGTATGAGCAGATCATAGAAGAACAGAAAGCAGGAGGAATAATCGAGAGTGCTCCACATTCAAGCGTTGGAAGGGAGTTTTATATACCTCACAAACCAGTTGTAAGACCAGATGCAAAGTCAACGAAAGTCCGCATTGTATACGACGCCTCAGCTAGAGAGCACAGTGGAGCACCGTCGCTAAACGAGTGCCTGAACCCAGGACCTCCTTTGCAGAACAAGATGTGGAACGTACTTGTAAGAGGACGGTTTCACCCCGTGGCTTTGACAGGAGATCTGCAGAAGGCGTTCTTGCAAGTAAGAGTGCGGGCTAGTGACCGTGATGCGCTACGTTTCCACTGGCGTCGAGATCAAGATTCACCGTTGGAGACTTTGAGGTTCACGAGAGTTCTCTTTGGTCTCGCACCATCCCCATTCTTGCTGGAGGGAGTGATCGATATGCACTTAAACACCTAGGAAGATCGAGAACCAGAGATAGTGGCAAAACTACGCCGAGAGATGTACGTCGACGATTTGATATCGGGATCGACATCAGTTTCCAAAGCACAAGAACTGAAAGAAAGGGCGACTGCTATCTTCCACGACGCCTGTTTCAAGCTTCACAAGTGGCAGTCCAATGAATGCGAGTTGGAAACGACCAACACCATGGAAGAAGAGCCTACATATGCAAAACAGCAACTTGGAAACCCTGACGGGGGAGATGCTAGTCTTCTTGGACTTGGATGGGATAAGGACAGAGATACAGTGAATGTGAAAATGCCAAAAGGGGGGACGGTGTTGACTAAACGAGGCATTTTAGCAAAACTTGCTAAACTATACGATCCTCTAGGATTCGTTTCTCCTTTAACGCTTCGTGGTAAGCTGATCTACCGCAGTGTGTGTGACCTGAAGAAAGCGTGGGATGCACCGTTGCCGGAAAACTACGCCAACCTGTGGCGAAGAGGGGATAACGATCTTCTAGAACAAGTAGAAATCCCAAGGTCTCTCGCGGTCCATCAAGAACCGATTGAATCCATCGATCTACATTCCTTTGGGGATGCAAGCAAAAATGGGGTGGCTGCCTGTGTCTACGCAGTCGTCAAACAAGCATCGGGCATAAACCAAGGCTTGGTCGCCGCGAGATCCAGATTATCTAAACGAGAACTGTCTATCCCGAGACTCGAACTAGTGGCAGGGCATATGGCTGCTAACCTCGCAACCAATACCAGAGAGGCATTGTTCGAATTTCCTGTGAAAAGCGTCCATTGTTGGTCAGACAGCTCAGTAGCGTTGCACTGGATTAAAGGAGATGGGGACTACAAACAGTTTGTAGAAAACCGCGTCAGAAAAATCAAGAGTCACCAAGATGTGATTTGGCGACATGTTCCGACTGACGACAATCCTGCTGACCTCGCGAGTAGGGGTGGCCAAGTCAACAACGCAAAATTGTGGTGGCGTGGTCCACATTGGCTCTCCGACCGCAAACTCTGGCCAAACGACATAGTAACCAAACCATCAGCGGAGAGCAACTCAGAAGTTAAAGCTGTAAAACAAGTCTTCGCAGTTGCAGTAGACGAAGAAAATGAGATTTACAACCTGTTGGAGAAGTTTTCCTTGCTGAAAGCTATACGGATTTGCGCGTGGATTCGAAGATTTGCCCACAATTCTCTTCGAAGCCGAGGAACGGAACGCATCAAGGGACCACTGACCACAGCTGAGACTGAACAACAGCGACAGTTCTGGACCAAGCAAGCCCAGGAAAGCGGTGTCCTAGCTACAGACCGAGAGGCGCTGAACCTACAACCAGGTCGAGATGGTCTGTTAGAATGCCATGGTCGTGTGCAAGGGGAATTTCCAATTTACCTACCCGACTCTCACCTATTCTCCCGTCGCATCGTGGAAGAAGCGCATTTACGCACATTACACGGTGGTGTCGGACTAACCATGGCTCAAGTACGTAAACGGTATTGGATACCAAGGTTAAGAAGACTCGCAAAGAAAGTGCGTAGAAGCTGTTTTGGCTGTAAGAGGATAACCGCAACGCCCTACGCAGTACCGCCGCCAGGTATCTTACCACCTAGCCGCACTCATGGAAATAACCCCTATCAAGTAATTGGAGTGGACTACACTGGTCCTGTGAAGTATCGCGTGTCTAAGCAACGAGAGGGAAAGGCCTACATTCTTCTGTATTCATGCAGCCTAACGAGAGGAATATATTTAGATCTTCGTCCTTCTTTGGAGATGACAGACTTTTTAACAAGTCTGAAACGGTTTATAGCACGAAGGGGCAGACCTGACCGAATATACTCTGACAATGGTGGAACGTTTATCGGATCTGCGAGATGTGTCAAAACCGTTATGAAAGATGAGAAGCTGCAGAATTACCTGTCCACCCATCAAATCATCTGGCAGTTTAACCTTAGTCGTGCCCCCTGGTGGGGCGGGCAATTTGAGCGGTTGATCGGTCTTGTGAAAACAGCTTTGAGCATGACCATCGGGAATGGTCTCTTGCGATGGAAGGAGTTGGAAGAAGTCATCCTAGACGTTGAGGTAGCCCTAAATAACCGCCCATTGGGTTACGTGGAGGACGATGTGCAACTTCATGTGCTAACTCCACATTCGATGTTGTTCGTGAATAGTAACACACTACCTGAGTTGCAACCACATCATATCGAGGACAGTAATTTACGGAAACGGGCGAAACATTTGTTGAAGTGCAAGGAAGCCTTATGGCGACGATGGACCCGGGAGTACTTTAGAAGCCTTCGCGAAAGACACCGCGCCAAGATGGGAGCACGAGGGAAGACACCAAAAGTCGGAGACGTAGTGATCATCTCAACAGATGACAAGAAACGTGGCACTTGGCCCTTGGGAATCGTCAGCGAATTGATTTCTGGTAGAGATGGTGTTGTCAGAGCTGCGAGAGTTCGCACCGAAAGATCAAATCTCGAACGTGCTGTGCAACAACTTTATCCGTTGGAACTTTCCTGCGACGATGAACAACCTGCTGTTCCAGAAATTCTCAATCCGGACGCTCCAACCTTTAGACCGCGTGGAGATGTTGCAGTAGCTGCGCGTGTACGCATCCAAGAGCTGACTGAGGAGAACAATAGTCAATAGAACACCTTGAACACTCGGAAATTGAGACACTAACTATGGGTTCTTATATCTTAATTCATTTAATATTGTTCTGTTATTTAGTTCTGTGATGTCAATCTCCTGGAAATGTCGACATTTATCTCCCACCGTAGATAAATGGGGGGAGGGTGTTGGAGATTGACTGATAATTAAGTGAACAATTCGTAGGGTATCACGTGACATATAAATTCGTTTTAAGACGAAGTGAGTGGGAGGAGTTAGTTGTTGTCGTTAGGCTTGTGTTCGTGACTGTTATTGAGACTGAATAAACGTGAGAACTTTAAAACTTTACCGAATCGTGAGTTGTCGTGGATACGAGTGGAGGCAAATTCACGACACTTTTTTCTGTTATATCTCGCCACAGTTCAGTTGACTGGAAGATCACATAATCATGAGAATTTCCAGGAAATCCACAACTTCCCCAAACAAATCTATAATTAGAGTCAACCATTGCCATCAAAACAAAAGAATAAAAATTTTTAGTTGTGGTATTCCTTTCATGGCTGAAGGCCTCCAGGAAGGCACTTTGATGCCTCCTCAACTGCTGCCCAGCAGAAAGGGGACTGCCAAAGTTCTTCCATGTCCAATATCTTTCTCTCAAAGTTACTTTGTGCTCGAGGCATATGTCCTTGAACAGATTCTTGCCAGAGATTGTCGACAATTGCTTCTGTCACCTCCTTTACAATTAAACAGACTGTTACGACCCCCAATCCCACCATCTCTGCTATTGTGTAATAATAGTCTCCTCTAGCAAGGCGATATAAACAAATTCCAAGTCTGCATTCAGGCGATATTGGCTCTTCATTAATCGTGTCTCGTTGAAAATCATGCTTTATACGGTTAAGAATGAACATAAATGTACTCCTCGAGACTCGAAAGGTTCTGGTAAATCTTTTCTCGGAGGAAGTATTCCACCCAAAAGTTCACCAGCCACTGTTACGTTGAAATCGAGGACACGAATGATGACGAACGGGCGTTTTATTGGAAGGCGATAACAGTAAAAGTGTAGTCAAACACATGTTCAGCATCAGACGTCTTCTGTACATGATATACGTTAAAGCGGCTATTATTCGTTGTCTTCTATTACGTCAGAAAATACTTTTTCGCATGAGAGCTTGTATGATAGTTCGACCCGCCATTTTGAATTTTACGTGAGAAAGCGTCCCCTATTTGGTGTAAGGTAAAATATTGTTACCCGTTATTTGGTGCACCAGTATCAAGTTCGACGTATAAATCAACAGCCGCTCTGGAATAGAACCTATTAGTATTAGATTCGGCGCACGAGAAGAGCGGCGTCTAAACCGGAACTAATATCCGAACTAATCATGCATTGTTGACATTTCATCATCCATTGTTGACATTTCATCATCCATTGTTGACATTATGGATTGTTAACATCATATAAATATGGTGGGGGGTCATGAAGTGGAGGGTGCTCATAACGTCATAACTCGTCTATCAGTCCTCAGATACTAATACGTCCTTTTCCGCTACAGCTAGTTGTACTGCAGCTATAATGAAGAAACTAGGACCATTTTGGGCCAGAGACTTTATGTCCTTAAAACGTCTCGTTTGTGAATACTTAAAGCTCAATGGAAAATGGTGCTCACCTGAAGAAGAAAAAGATTTTTAACAATGAAAGTATAACTACAGCAGAACCAGTATATAACGGCCACCCTAGGGACTTTTGAAACTAGCTGCTTAATATGGGATTACTAAAAGTACTCACTGGGCGTGGTCAAATGTCAATTTTAATATTGTATCATACAACACTTCATTCGAGCAAACAATACAATCAACGCTATTTCAGGCGACCTTTACTTTCAACAAAGTTGCCAACTTGTAACTGTAGCGGTTCAATAAACGTAAAGTTATGTAAAGGTACAATCAACTGCCGTCTGCTCTACTAAGCTGTATTTCTGTGACTTTGAACAAATATTAATGCCCAGTAAAGTATACGCAATAAGGCCATGATTTATGAAAGAAGTAGGTTTATTAACAGGACTAACGTTTCGTTGAGTCTCGCAACATCAGAGTATGAATAAATAAACGGATATCGTATATACAAGGTTAAAGAAATAAAGTAGGTGTTATATTAGAAGATGTATGAGAAATGGAAATGGATAGAGTGGTTAAAAGAGAGAGAGAGAGACAGACAGACAGACAGACAGAGACAGACAGACAGACAGAGACAGACAGAGACAGACAGACAGACAGACAGAGACAGACAGAGACAGACAGACAGAGAGAGAGAGAGAGACAGACAGACAGACAGACAGACAGAGACAGAGAGACAGACAGAGAGAGAGAGGAGAAAGAGAGAGAGAGAGGGAGGGACAGAGCTTAGATTGCCATTCCAGGAAGGTTTAAGTTTAGAAATAATAAGACTTTCTCTTATCAAAAGTTCAAAGGCAGAAGAACAGGATAGGATTTTGAAGTCGTTGAGTGATGCAGCGTGGCCAGTCTCAGTGAGATGAGTTAAGACCCTGGAAGGTGATGGGTCAGGAAGCTTTTTACCTGCCCAGGCAGAGACTTTTAGATGATCAGAGGCTCGTGTATGTAAGCTGAAGAGCAGAGTTCTAAAATTTGAGTGGAATGCCAATCTAAGATCTGTTCCTCTGTCTCTCTGTCTCTCTCTGTCTCTGTCTCTCTTTTAACCACTCTATCCATTTCCATTTCTCATACATCTTCTAATATAACACCTACTTTATTTCTTTAACCTTGTATATACGATATCCGTTTATTTATTCATACTCTGATGTTGCGAGACGCAACGAAACGTTAGTCCTGTTAATAAACCTATTTCTTTCATAAATTATGGCCTTCTTGCGAGTACTTTGCTAATCATTAATATTTGTTCTAAGATTGACATTCTCGCCTGGTTCCTCGCTCACGACAATATTTCTGTGACTAACAGTTCACAACGAAATACATGTTATACCATCATTTCATAGTTCTTACGATCAACATGCCGTTAAAACGGAAATTTTATTAAAGTAGCACTACAGACAATAAAATTCAAACTAACAAAAAGTGGGAAAGTCACTGTAAAGGGAAAGCGTGACAGCAAAGATGAAAGTTATGACCTGGAAATCTTGTGCAAGTATACATTTGAAGGCGAGTCATTCTCAATCACATGGCTGAAGAACAAGCTAGCTGAAGTGGAATTTCAAGCAGAACTAGCGGGAAGCAGATTCGAAACGAACAATATTTTGTGCGTCCCGTGATTTTGTACTGCAGCTCATTTCGGACATCTGGAAAGGATTGACCATAATGAACGGCGAATTATTAACATTACCTCTGCCATTTCTGTCGTGATGATGGATCGCTTCTTAAACACAATCAGACACAATAAAATGACGTAGCTTTAAGTTTCCGTCAACGGGTGGCCGCTTAATACAGGTAAAAAGAACAAAGAAAGACAAACTTTGGACTGTTAAAGGGTGGTAGCGGGCGCTTATGGGGATGCTTCACCTTTATTCGGCGTTAAAATTGACTAAACTTTGAATGTCGATAATCAACAGTTTTTAGCACCAAAATACGCAAAGCCTGTACTTTTAAAAAGTATGGATTGTCAGCTACAAGCTGAAATAACATTTTACCCAATTTAAATGCCTGGACTGTGATGTGAGACCAAATAATGCACTATTCGCCAAAAATTTTATTTCACTGTCTAAAAATGCCCCACAATATCTAATACAATTGAATGAATTTAAATAAAAATTTCCCAGGTAAAAGGTTAAATACCAAACTATACCTCCATGAGTAACTGTTTTTGATATTCACTTTGGTTGCCATGGAAACACTATTTCATTTTAACTGACAAAAAACTGAGGTAAAGCGCCCTCTTAATAGATGTGGCCGCTTTATTAAGATAACAATTACAGCGTTTGTATGAGCGAAAATTCGGGACATTGAAAACTGGTCGCTTAATAGACGGTGGCCCCTTAATAAAGGGCCGTTATATACAGCTTCCAATGTATATCTCGGTGGAAGAACAAAAATACTTCCATTTCCAAGGTATGGAGGCGAACAATATCGTCCAAAAGCTTTTACCGACGTTTCTTTGTGATAAATCCAGTGGGAACACAATGTCTAATGAGTTCGCCATTACATCAAATGCAATCGAAAGTAGACCGTACTCCTCTGGACGTACGGGACTGTCGACTGGCTTTGAGGGCTTAAAGTTAGACATGGCAATTTCAGAAAGGAATTTTTTCGAACAGTCAAATGATCGACCAGGTTCGGGTGGAAATATCTAATCTCCAAAGAGAGTGCCACAGAGTCGTACAAAAAGTAAGTCATCTATCTAAAACGAAAGAAATTTTGGACAGTAACAAAGTGGAAACTATTTTTCGTTTGATTAATGAAATTAAGGAACTCGCTGAAACTACTGATACCCTAAAATCTAAATTGGAAAAGTATAAGAAGAAGGTTTGCGAAGCTGAGCGGAATTATGCAAAGTTGCGGCCTTCATCAAGAAACCATCAAGTTGAACAAAGGATAACTGACAAGAAACAAGGCTTCTATGTAAATTAGTTCCTAACTGCAAATGAAGATCACAAAAAGAACTAAGCAGGCAATCCTATATGTTCCGAAGTTGAACTAAACGATCCGAACAACCTGCGAAAACAACTGCCTGAAGATGAGTACAGGGGAAAACATAGAAATTACCAGGCCAATTAATAATTAAATAATCGTTTTAATTTCAACTTCATAAGTAGTTCGTTCGTAGCTGTCTTTCTCAATTTTTTTTTAAATACTGTATATTTTTGTTGCTCAGGGCCCTTCTTGATAACAGAGTATATTTTAACACTGACTACATTACCCTGGTTAAATAAAGGTCTCTATTCGATTCGATTCGATTCTACTCTACTCTACTCATACTCCTACTCCTACTCCTAGTCCTAGTCCTATTACTAGTCCTACTTCTACTGCTACTGCTACTGCTACTGCTACTCCTACTGCTACTGCTACTCCTACTGCTACTCCTATTGCTACTACTACTGCTACTCTATTCTATTCTATTCTATTCTATTCTATTCTATTCTATTCTATTCTATTCTACTCTATGCAAGAGGAACGCTTACGAATTATCTAACGTATTATCTCGAACGCCTTGTTGAAACAAAATATTGCATTAAGACCTAGATGCGAGTAGTGCTATTGTGAAGCGATACTGCCATAGAAAACAGCACAACCAATATAAGGTTTGACCACAGCACACGTTCCTTTAATTATGAAGATAGACTTGTTCGTATTTCTTTAGTCGTTAAGGGTAATTATTGATAGAACCTTTTGTTTAAATCATTGAAACTAGGAAGTCGACGTCCTGACGTATAAAGACGGTGACTAACACTTAATTTTTTCCAGTCCCTACCCAACTTTTGAGTTTCACTCTGGCTAACAGCAGAAGATTTGATTCGTCAATAAGAGACTTGTCGAGCAGGAAAGAGTGAAACCCCTTTCGCAACGAAAATTCCTGATTTTAACTGTAGTGGGCCAGTGGCCGGCGAACAAGGTGGTTGCTCTAGTTTTGTGTAAGCATATTAAGAAGTTTATTCCGGATAACGACTTCATCGAAGGATGAAGAATTAGTGAAACAATTATTGAACTCTGCCTTAGCCAAATCAACACCAGTCAGGGTCACAGTCTGTATTCATTAGCCTCAACCTTTGGCTTCGGCATGTAAAACATACTTGGACGTTGGCATGCTTGACGACACGAAAAACTCATTTGATAATTTCTTATTATTATGCATTTTGCTCTCTATGTTTATTGAGATTGGCTGCCGTGTAACCACTAAGTAGCAAAACAGCTAAATCGTGATGGCATATTCGCAGACTATAACCTTATAAGTACGTATGTGTGCGAAGTCATAGCTACAGTGCATATAATAGTCCAACTTCTCGCTGCTTGTTTATTTCTTAAATACACAAAGCAGAACCACCAAGAAATAGCCATGGGGTAAATTTCAATGAGATGCGCCGCTGCAGCAGGCTACGATTTGCCTAGACTATTAGAAGAAAAGGAAGAGAATAGCACAGCTATATAAATTTTCAACGACTATCTTAAAGAGAAAAAGTTAAGTGAACCTCAAGAGAAGGATCACTTGCTGGATTCCTTAAATTATTTATGTGAAGCTCGAAATGGAGACGGAAATTCTTACACTTAGGCCCCAGTTACACTATACCGGATTACTTGCGTATCGGATTACTTATCATATCGGATTGGGGTTTGAGCTACACTACTTCGCGGTAATCCGGTACATAACGCTTCACGAATTGGGAACAAAATCACTCCGCTCTGAAGGTGATATGAAAAGTAATCCGGTACGTTCTTTTGCCGTGGAACCGCGTGAATTCTATGTGAACGCTTTGCGAATGACTTCACTGACTCGAGAACAAGTTCAATCTCGCTGTCTAGTCCTTACTCATCATTTACTTGGCAACAAATGTGTAATGTTTCCTTGATCAAGCAAAGGAGCGGAGCGTAGCGGTACGGTGTAAGTGCGAACTGAAACATGCCATTTCAGTATCGGATTGGGTTAATCCGAAACGAAAAGCAATCCGGTATGGTGTAACTGGGGCCGTAATGTACATGTTCTTCTTTTAATGCATATTAAAATAATTATTGGATTCGGCTTCCCCATGATAGCGAGAATTATCAAGACTTCGCTTTGTGTTATCAGTCTGAACCTTCAACTTTGGCAGATAACAAATATGTCAGCTTTAGTGATCACCACTGTCACGTTTAACCTCGTCCCACAATTGTTAAATATATCCGTATACCACTTACTTGCGATTCTGAGTAGCTAGATAAGAATATACATCGTCTGAAATGAGCTTACCAGTGGCACGATAACAGTTGGATTCAAGCATTCCAAAACTATCGACGGATTTTTCCAGATCAATTCACCTTCGCGTGAGAACATTATGAAGCCTGGCATAAATACGACTGAGACTGTGTTCATAAGAAACAGAATATGAATAATAGATAACTAAAAAAGGAAAAGAAGAAAAAGAAATGGAAACCGTCCATATATTTATGAGGAATATCATAAAATGAGTTGCATTACTTTTGTAAAACCTCCAGCCTGATGAATCAAATCGCGCTGCTAGTTTAATGTAACGAAATTTTGTGATGTTAAGCCTAGTTCAGACGTCAAAGTTCCGTCACATTGTAGTCGCATTAAATGCGACTAATTATACTCCACGGAAATGCGACGTCTCAACTGATTGTAATAGACGTGTCCAATTTAATTCGAGGCTGTCAAATTATGCGAGGAGCCCTGTCGCATAAATCGACGGAAATTCAACATTGACTCAGACTACGGATAAAATATAGTCCAATAAATTACATAAATTAGTAAAATTCATTTTTCTTTCCAATAATGCAATGTTTTAAGCTTCGCGGACCCCATGAGAATCATTTTCAAAATGGCGTCAGAGCAGAACACTTGTTCAAGTTGTGGGCACGAGACAGAACACAAGCGTATTCTCTGTGCTGTGTTAATTGAATAGTCTTCCAGAGGCAGCAAAAAGTGATGATACTTGTAACAAGTACGATCAGATTTATTATATTCCTATCTGCCCGTTTTCCTCCTGCCTTCGTCAGGCATTGTCTTTGTCCTATCACGGCATCAATTCTCCCTTTTTAATTTTATGCACGGTATGAATAGGTTTAACAAAACACGACAAAATCAACATAAGCAATTATACGGCAAAACCAACATTTTTAGGCAATTATACGACAAAATCAACATAGGCACTTATTTAAGTGCCTCGGTGGTTTCCTTTGTTCTTGATCGTCATTCGTATAGTTACCACTAATTCTTTCTTCATCACTGTCTTGCTCCTGCATAGGATTCACCACTTTGAAGTGTGATATCTTTCGTGCAATAGTGCGTTGATTTTTTGTAGCTGCGATGGTTGGCCCATCTCTTTTAACTGCAGTAAATCTTTCAGTGCCAAATTAGGTTGACAGTTTACTGGTTATGCATTGGTAACAAAACACTGTATCTCCAATTGCATCATAGTACTTCTTGTAGTTGTTTTTTCCCCCTCAATATTCTGTTTAGCTTCTTGGTGTTTGTCCAGAACCTTTTCTGTTGATAACTCATGGTAAACTCCCTCGGACTTTTCGATTGAAAAGTAAATCACAAGGGGCAATTTTGGTGGTGGAATGTAGTGCAGACTTATTGTTTAACAGAAATCTTTGCCGCTCTTGCCTCCATTTATTCCTTGTACCATAGCAGTTTTCATGACTTTACCGATTGGTTTCATAACACTTTCTACATTTCCATTTCCTTGCGGCCACAATAGGGTACTCGTTTTCCATTTAACCGCTTCCCATTTTCCATTGTACCGCTTAAACACTTGTCCATCAAAGGGAGGTCTGTTGTCGGTTTTGATCTTTATCGGTATGCCATAAGTTGCGATTATATGATCTAGTTTAGGCATGCAGGCTCTTGCGGAAGTGGTTTTCACAGTCTCTACTCCTGGAAACTTAGAATAGATATCACTAACAACTAGTTGGTAATTACCACAAGGTGGTATGGGTCCGTAAAAATCTATAGCTAAGCTCTGCCAAGGCTTGCTTGCTATTGGTGTGATTCGCATTGACTCTGGTGGATTGCTGGGCCCAACAGCTTGACATGCACTGCCATTCTCTATCCCATCATTAATTTTACTTTCTTATCTATTCCTTGGTACCAGATCTTCTCTCGCACTAATGCTTTGATTTTTTCAATGCCCTGGTGTGTAACGTGAGACAGTTTTACAGCTCAATCCTGTAGTGTATTGGTATGACAATTCTATTTCCTTTCAAAAGAACACCTCTTGATTTTTTGTTTATTGTTAGTTCATTCTGAACACAGTCGATATGGTTGAAGTTCTACATCCTTTTCATCCCATTTTCTTTAAAACAGAATCCGATAAAGTCTCATTGACTTTGGTATTGCTTGGTTGATAATATAGTTTATCTAATTGTCAGCGATTCTTTCTTTCGGCACATTCTTGTGAAATGCCCTAGTGTTCAACACAAATTACAAGTTATAACTGCAGCAGGGCAAGGACGTTCTTGGTGCGGGTAGTCAAATCTAATGTTGTAGCACGTATTTGGTTTTCCTGCTATTTGATTAAGCCGCACAACTCTGAATTTGTCTTCCATTCCACTAGCTTGCGCTGTGCTGGCTTGAAATTTTCGGCCATCTACTAACACATCTTTCAATGAATGATCACGTTCCAGAAGGATTTCTTTCCGAGACGAGTTGACGTACCATTGCACATGACCTGCATCTTAATTTCGAATTCTATGTCACTAAAGTTGCAATGTTTTGCTAGTCGGCGTAAGCGTGTGTGGAATTCATCGATGGTTTCTGTTGGTTGTTGAGTGGCTTGCCGGAATAAGTAAGTTTGGTATATTGGATTCCTGTCTTGTTCAAAATATGAGCAAGTGCTTTGACAGCAGCTTCGTAATCTTTCTCTTCTCCGGTACCTATCAATGTCTTGAAAATTTCGTGCACCTCAGAGCCTCTTTGATAGAACAGGAATGTTCGCGGTAGTGAGATAGATGTTGAAGCGTTCAAGCCACTGTGTCCATCCAGCGCTTGTGTAAGTAAGGTTCCGATTCCGGTTCAACTATTGGCGTCGGTTGCAAACCAGTTGAATTTGTCATAATTTTCCTTCGTCGCTAGTGTAGTAAGTACGATCAGAGTTACGTCTCAATAGCCTGCGAAGTAGGCACTCTGGGTGAGGGCAGGACAAAGTGGTGAAAGAGCGCCTGCAACCATCACCCTATTTTTCTGAGATACGCGTACGCACCTACGCAAAATTCTCAGTAGGTAAGAAAAACAGACATGTCAATTACTTTGTTTCCGAGGTATTGGTTAACTAGGCTTGCTGAATTTGCTGCGAATGCATGTTGACATAGACCTAACAAACGTGGTGACAGTAGTGACCTAAAGTGTATCGGCGATATTGGACGAAGTTTCTCGACAGCTTTTAGGAAGCTCTACCCAAAATGTTGCGTTGAAAGATGAACAGGGAATGGTCATAACTTGCCTACAACAGAACAAGGACGTTTTAGCAGTTCTTTCGACAGGCTTTGGCGAAAGTTTGACATGTCAAAACTTTGGTATTGCCAGGCCAAGCAAAAACGTCTTTTCAAAGAGGTTTGAAAGTCCGCTGCAGCTCATGTATACTAATGCAGAACGCGCAGAGTCCTCTAGCTTTCGAAACCTTACCAAAAGCATTTCATTTTCTTCGCATAGAAGTCTCAAACTTTTGATGGTGGGTGAATCGTACACCGTCAAAACGTGGATAGGTTTAAGGCACATATTTCATGATTTTTTGACGCACATAACAGGATTTATGATATTCCATTGTTGTGGAAAATACTTCATTTTTGTGGTCGGAATTATTTTTGAAAAGTTTGATAAAAATTGCCAATTCATCGTTTCTTAAACTTAGGTCGAAAACACTGTGCAAAAAAAGGAAAGGCGAAGGGTTTTGTCAAGGCCTTTCGTGTACACTTTGAAAATTTCGAGGTACTAAAATCACTTTGCAAAAACGGTAAGTTTGCCTTATTGCTACTAGATTACCTTTTGCAGGATGTTTGTGTATTTTATCTCGATAGCGTTAAGGACATAAAACGTCTGTCGTTTATTTTCTGTTCATAGGAAACTAATGTTGGCCCTCACGGGAACTGCTGATAGGTCAACAGTATGAAAAAAAAAACAGTATCTAATTTAGCGCTGAAGAACTGGCTTGATATTTTTGTAAGTTCAAATCACCTGAATATTCGAATATCGATCATTAACCATTTCCCTACCAAGGACGTATATATACGTCCTCAAACAAAATATTCTAATTGGTAAGGGTGTTTGGCCCCGGTAGGGAAGGGGTTAAATGTTCTAATAACAAAATGCTTTCTAAACCTGACTTGATAACAGAGGTTGTGAAGAAAGACAAGGATAAAGACGCAAATGCTTCAAAAGTCTCGGTATTCTGCAACATATGCATGAACGACACAGCAAGTGTTAGTAAGTACATATTCTTAAAGCTTGGAGACAGTGCATTTTGTCAGCCTTATTGTAAGGGGGCAGAAATTGCATTGTCGATATTTACCATGCCGCAATTTAAGAAAAACAACTGATAAAATTGTTGAGGTATTCAAGACCATAATAGTGGTCGAAATTCGATACGCAACAGCTGAGATTTCCCAATTTCGCTGTCGCACTTAAACAGCTTATGCTAGTGCAATTGAATTAGTGCAGCACAAGCTCAGAGGCACAAGTAGTGGGGGTCGCGACCCTTGCCCGTTTTGAATAAGAT
>JASJOG010000229.1:67500-112500 GCA_030142905.1 Heliopora coerulea
CAATATTCTAGCAATAGGTGTATTAGGAGAATCATCTCAACAGTCACGTTAGACAAACGCGTTTGTGCTACGGTAATGCTATGTTTCAAAACAGCGTTTGTTTTACTAAATATTTTAGTAGTAGAAAGGAAGCATTTAACTCTCACAAAAGTTGACATTTAAGGTTCGTTTTATTGTTGTAGTTTTTGATGTGATAATGATGATGTCAACGTGTCTCTAAAATTGATTCTTAAAGCTTTTAAAATGTTAAAATTGCTCTGTTGACAGGGGCTTTGCCCGCTTGACTCCCACCACCGCTTTCATTCCTTCAACACTGGTCGAGGGGCCCATGCGACTTCAAGTGCAAAGGCCCCATTATCTTATATGCCGGGGAGTCTCAGGCTTCTGCGTTACGCCACTGAACTGTATTTAATTACTTTAGCTAAAGTAAATATTCCTATTAAAAGCAGAACTTTCATGTTGATGTTGTAGGATGAAAGATTCTAGAGCTCCCAAAAGTCCGTACAACAGTACATGGCCTCAAATCATGGCGCTATGCGCATGCAAAATTTTGGACCTAATTGCCGGAGCCTGCGAGATCACAATTTTAATTTGTTCATCAAACTGATACGAAACTTTGACCTTGAATAAACTTTAAGATAATTTTATATTTATACTCATGTTGACTATTAAATATAATTCACATTTACGTTTTTTCTATAACATTAGTTTGTTTTTTTTTATCTTTTTTGTAGTTTCTAAGTAATTCATATTGTATTATAGAACTAAACTGTGGCTGGATTAGTTACGTGTATTAAAACCAACTTAAATAAAACTGTATTGTGTTATGTTGTATTGTATAGCTAAAAGTTTTTGTTTAAAACAAAATTATTAAAGAGAAAGTGGTAAAAGTAAAAACGTTAGCCAGCAGTTAAAATATAAAACATTGATGGTAATTGAACGATGGAGATGTGGTGAAACAAACAGATTTTTTCCGTTTCACAAAAAATGACATATGAAGCGAAAAATTCATGTGTGTGAACATTATGTGCTAACATAGCCAAGAAACAGGTATAGCGTATGCATGCAAAGCCAGCTTAAACAAAAGCTTTTCTGATATTGAAGAAGAATTAGCTGAAAGTGAGAAGTTATTAGGTTTCTTTCCTGTATTAACAAACGGAAAAGCGAAATGGGGTGGCGAATATGAAATGCCGAAGGCTTATGTTAACGAAGTTCTACATCTTAACGGCAAGTGGTCAGGTCCTGGTAGAGGAAAAAAGCACTTCCAGAATGACGATTTAACGATCAAATGGAATAAAAACAAATATAAATGAACTATTAGTGGTCCCAGTGCAGCGGATATCAATTCCCAATTAAATTTGTTGGATCAAAAGTCTAAGAATCCGAAAGCTATAAACGAAGAGTCGAGTGACAACACAGAGCCACAACACTCGTCATTCGCAAGAATGGTACAAGACTTGAAAGTCTAAGTAAACAACCCAACCAAGGACATTAATATACAAATGAGAAAATTTATGACGAAAAGACGTCAGGTTTGACAGCCACACTTGAAATAATAGACCACAGTGACGTTGCTGATACTGAGATTTTTAGACCGCCAGAAAATGGAAAATGATCATTTAAAGGAGAAAATGAGTTTGCAAGAACGAATAAACAACTTAACATACATCTTATTCGATCTGAAAATAAGTGCAAATAACGCAGACCAAGAAAAAACAACTGACCATGAAGTCAAATAAAAGTCATAGAATACCTACTGAAAATAGGTTTTCACCGTTGACGATTGAAGACGACAAACACAATGACACTATAGATACCCAGACCAATTGTGATAATCATTGCAAAGACGAATTCATAAGACGACCACGACAATCTCAACAACAAAGCAAGAAAAGTCACGCAAATTAAAGAACTTTAAATCAACCAGGGACGAATTTGTTATTCCAGGAAATTCTATGTTCAAAATGCTCAACCCTAGTACAATTCGATAATCCATCGGGAAAACTGTAACAGTGGCAAGATTAAAGACATGCAACACTATGTCCTTCAAACTTTCCAATCTAAGCCAATACGCATGCTTATAGAGTAGAAAACATACCCCGAATGGTATCATCTTGAGAACTCAAGATATGAGTAAAAGCAAGACGGGAACTAAACTGGTACTATTTCGGCTTTATTACAAAGCCATTATCAAACATAATTTACAAACAAGTTGCTATTTACATACTACGACGGGAAGAGATGACATCACCAGTAGAAATTACCAGGTGCCTGTGAACAGAAGACAAAAGAGGTAATAGAAAGTATTCTATTGGAGGTGCTATTTTACATGTAGTGACACTGTAGATTACCGAAAGAGTGTCAACCTCTTGCTTGCTTTAAGTCCACTGTTTACTCTGGTTTGTTAAACTTTATAAAAAAGGCTTACATAATTAGTAATCGAGTAAAAGTTAGAGAGTTAGAAATAAAAAAAAAATTTCCATCTTTAAAGAAGGTTACAAATTTGTTACTTTTGATGTTGAATCTCTCTACAAATATTAAGCTCAAATGCACAATAAACATTCTTGATCGGGTTTCCAACGATAAACTTGTCAATACTACACTATCGAAACGAAGTTTAAAAAAGCTGCTCAGACTCGTGCGCCAAAACCACATTTTTCTTTAATTATGTTCCATATGAACAGTTTGACGGAGTCTCTATGGGTTCTTGCCTGGGACCTGTATTTGCAAGAACTTATTGTTTCGGAACTAATTAATTCTGGTGTTATCAAGTTTTACCAGCGCTACGTTGATGACACGTTAGTTCTCATTGAGCCTTCGGACATTCCCTCAGTTTTTAGACAAATTTAACATTTATGACAAAAATCTCTTATTCACCATAGACTCTTTTCCGGGTGGTATTCGTTTTCTAGATTTGAAAATTTCTGATTACTGCATCGATATTTATCCTAAGGACTCTCACATTGCTCAGTACACAAATTTTTCAAGCTTTGAATCCTGGTGTCGTAAGACTGCTTGGATTAAAGCGCTTTTCCACCGCGTCTTCAAAATTTGTAGCGACAGTAAATTGCTCAATGACCAAATTTCTAAGCTTGCGACTTTCATGTCTTGGAATGGATTCCCGAAAAACGTCCGTAAATCTCTCATCGCCAGACGCAAACGTGAATATCTTTCCAGATCGCTACCAGTTTTTGACGAACGATGCTGAGTCTTCATTTCCTAAAACTTGGCTTCGTTTACCTTACCTTGGTAAGTAAACTAAGTCTCTTGGCAAGACTTGTATTAAGAAAATCCGCCGCAGTTTGAAAACACATGTTTATTTTATTGATTTACAGAGGGTGAAGAAAAAAAAATGGTCATCCTGAAAAATTATGGTTAACGTAACATAATCATCACTGGATGAACAGACGTGGTTAAGAATGATCATTTTAGGATGCATGCGTCTAAATAATTTCAAATATTATCTCAAATCTTAATTTTAATTACCGATTTTTGAACTTCACAAACGTTAGGCAGTTTTTAATTATATTATAATTTACAAATTCCTGGTACATCTCTGATGTTCTTCATTTTGACTCTCGGGAATTTGTTCGCACAATCGCCAATAAAGTATATTTACAAACTACTACAGCAACAACAGTAACTCAAATACATACCTACTGTATGTACCATCAGTACTTAGCTGGCACCCCCTTCAATTTGATCACAGCTTTGCATCAACGAGGCATGCTTTGAATAAGGTGATGCAAGTATTCTTTGGTGATTGATTGTAATCCATTTTTGATTACTGCAAAAAGTTTGTTTTCATTTTCCAACCTTTGGTCTTTTGTTAATCAGTCCAACTATGGCAAAAAATTTTCAATGGGATTTAGAAAAACCCATCCCATTCATCAATATTCCCATTAATGTACTCACGAGCAAATGATAATCGTGGTGAACGATTCTTCTTACTCAAATGGTTTCTCCGATTTTTTTCTCCATTTGAATTCTCTCTCTTTCAAGAAGTGATTTATGGTTTTGGCGGAAATTTTGACCCCTGTCTGAGCTTCTAATTTATCAACTAGCTGATATTTGGTTGGGGTGCCCGATTTGCAAGTTTTGACAAATAAACGGTCACTTCGATCGGTAGTTTCCATCCAGAACCAGGATCACGACTGCAATCTCCGCTCAATTTACCTTAATGCAAAGTTCTTTTTTTTTCCAGAATAGGTCAATGTGAATTTTTTGAAACTGTTCATGCGGTAACTCCAGCTTAACGCAACCCAATAATTTCATGATTCCTTTTAATTTTCATCTCAGACTTCTCGGTGCCAACTTTTTTAAGTCCCTTACCAGCCACATCACTTTCGCATAAAACCCTAACGAAAACGTTCAAAATTGCACATGTAACTGGCTTTTCGGCTAATAATGTTTTCTAGTTAAGTTATCAACTAAATATTGTGGGATGCAAGATATTTTGATGATTTTATGGACAAGTTCATATCATCCAATTTGTAAGAAATAGGAGAAAATACACTATGTTTTGCAAAAGACATTATCATAGAAAGTATTAAAAATTGATGTGTGTTCCAAGCCAGTACTTAAAATTAGTATGTCAAAAGCTTTTTAATCAGGTCTCCAAGAAAGCATCCTAAAAATATACGGTTTTCTTTCATTTCTGTTCTTCCAGGGACAGTTATACTAAATGGACTACATTTTTGAGGATGGCCACTTTTTTTTGTCCACACCCTGCATAATACTAAAAACCTTTCATACTTATTCACTAATAACGAACAAAATACTAGATACTTCACCCATCAATCTTGCTTACCAAATTACTTGCCCATGTTGCAACAAACGTCAAGTAGGAATGACAGAACACTACTTAGAAAAACAACTTTTAGAACATTCTACAGATTCCTAAACAGTGCTATAGCCAAGCATTTTCGGAACTGTGAACGTGCCGAGTTTTTGAATGATTTGAATAATCTGACAATATCAACGACCTCGTCACCTCTGACAACACTTCCACCATTCAGAATCTCATCTCTCATAATACTAAAATCCTCTTTTCTTCCAAATCTCTAACTTTTAATCAGTTACCACTTACGAAAACTCTTTTTATAAAGTTTAACAAACCAGAGTTAAACAGTGGACTTAAGGCAAGCAAGGGCTTGACTCTCTTTCCGTGACCTACACTGTCACTACATGTCAGGTAGCACCTCCATTAAAATACTTTCTATCACCTCTTTTGTCTCGTGTTCACAGTGTGTAACGGCACTTGTTAATTTCCACTGATGACGTCATCTCTTCTCGTCCTAGTATTTAAGAAGCAGCTTGTTTGTAAATTATTAGGTTTGATAACAACTTTGTAATAAAGCCGAAATATTACCAGTTTAGTTCCCGTCTTGTATTTCCTCATATCTTGAGTTCTCAAGATGATTCGATTCGGAATACTCTATTACTTGGAAGAACACTATAGTTACTGTATGTATTTAAATTTGTAAAAGTGAAATAGTACCGTGTTCAAATAAGTTACATTAAATATTAAAGATTAAAATACCTGAAAACACTCGGCTACACCTCATCATTCTACTGGGCATTCTCTTGGTTGAAATGAAGTCGTTAATGTTTCTATCACAGCATAGAGACACTCAAGCAATTTTCTGACTGTTAAATAAACTGCAAGCTACAAGCTACTAATTAAAGATTAATATGTACTTAAAATATATTGAGACTCGCGAATTTCCAGAACCTACGTCACAACACCATTACAAACCAGTACACGAATGTGACCTTCGCTCACTATCTGAGTTCCAGAAATCACATAGCTAGTTAGTGTCGCCAGCGATGAAAAGGTTACTTGTAAAGTTATGTCTTTATCTGAGATAGATGAACAATCGTCAAGCTCTATACTCAGAAAAACGATTTCTGAACCCCTGACGGGGATCGAACCCGCAACCTTCTGATGACCGGCAAGACGCTCTAACCATTGAGCTACTAAGACTCAGATGGTGAGCGAAGGTGCAAGCTCGACATATATGTGCGACCTGAGCGGAAGCCACTATATATTCCCCTCGCCCACCTCGCGAAGCGAGGTGCGAGGGTACTAATCTCGACGTGCGTGGAGTCCTATTACACGCGTGGTGACTAGGGAGAAAAATTTTCGCTTTTTGTATGTATCTTTGTGTGTATATATATATATATATATATAGGTATACATCCATGGATTCCGGTCACTCGAAAATGCCGTGTGCAAGCTCGGGGACTGGCATGTTGTTGACCAAACCATTCTTAGGTACCGTATTCAAGCAAATCGATTTGGTCTCGTTCTTTTTTCCCTTGTATAGACCTCGCAAGTTGTTTACATTATTTGAACACTGAAGACAGTAAATGATTTAAGACCGGCAAAGGAAATGGCTTTCTTGGTGCCTGCAGCTGGTTTCGCTTTTGAGAGCCATCTCAGTAACTGGACAATTTATGACTTGAAAGAGCAGTTCTCAAACTTAGCTCCTTGGAATATGCATTTGCCAACTGTTCACCTTTTGCAGCAACGCTTTGTCTTGGTTCTTTCTGATTTATATGAACAAAAGACGTAAAGGAACTCGCTTGCTGTCAGGACATTTGTCATGCGACCAAGCGTATTAAAACGACATTCTTCGCTGAAGTTGAATAGATGCCAATTTGTATAAATCTTGGGACTTTTCACGTTCTGGTAACCACTTACCTGACCTACACAATCACAGGTACGTCTAAATCGAGTAGCTTTGAAATACAAATTCTGCGAACGGAATTGTTTTGAGCAGCTTTCAAAAGTAGCTTCCCGACTTCATTCTTCCCTAAGGGAGACTTCTGGTACCAAATATCGCCAGGATTTTGCTGGTGTTTATTGGTAAAGTAGAATGAAGATTCTGGTTCATTCATCTCTGTAGGAGGATTACTTTTGAACATTTTGCAGTATTTACCACGACAGCGTTCATGGTCAATTGTTTGACAAGTGGGATAGCACACTCATCGTGCAGAAAAGTTGTCCAGGCCATGACAGTCTTTGAATGCTTTCTCCGCTTTCCGGACAAAGATTTCATCGCCTCAATCAGGATTTCTTCCCTATGAAAGGTCGCCCCACTGAAGACATTAAGATGTATTTTTGGCTCGAAACAAAAATGCAAGGTAAATAGCCACCAGGTAACTCGCTGCAAAGCTACTTGTTTTTGGTCACCAAATTATCCTTCGGCAAAACGATTGTCCGCTTCAGTCTTTCTCACTTCGAGAGTGATTTGTGCATGATGACCTGTACCGTATTCGACCAGTAATGTTTTCATCAGGATTTTAAAACCTCTCAAGAAAGTTTAAAGTCGTCTTTGTGTAAATTTACCGTTGAACCTTTCGCATTGAGGTGCCACTGAATGCTTATTGAAAATACACAAGAGTTGCTGATTTGTACGCCATTTTTCTTCTTTATTGATGTTTTACTGTGGAGAAAGTACGTCTTTTACTTGCTTCATCTCGTTCTTCTTTCGACAAAACTTGCACAGGGTTTACTTGTCATATTTTGTTTTGTGTTTTGTATTTTTCGATTTTCAGTCAGCGATAAAAATGCAAAACTCATTCACGTTTTCTTTGTTTATTTCGTCCGTTTTGTAATTCGTTTCATATTCGTCAACAAAGTGTTGTACCTCCGGATGAATATTTAGCATAAATCTTCTTCATAGCACTTCTAATAGACATTTTTAACCAACTTTGAGATAATATAGAATTTATCAGTTTTTTAAGACAAAAAATATCAAAAATAAATTTTCACTCATGAGCTGTCTGTGATGCTGAGATCCTACCGGTAACCTTTAAGAATGATTCAATTTTAAGACGGAAAGCCTGGCTATCTAATAAAAATCTTTCTTTAAAGGAAAATGAGTGAAAAGTTTGATTGGAAAACGACTCGAAATGTCTCAAGATTGCAACTAATATAGGGTTTTGCTATGAACATCCATTGATAAGCAGTAGAATTGTCAGAATGGATCTCTTATCATTTATTTACTGTTAAAGGTTATTCTCACCAAACGTTTTGTTTTAATAAAACAGAATAGAAATTTTAAACGTAAATATGAAGACAAGCAGTTTAAATGTAAAATAATTTCCAGTTTGGGTTGTTAATATTTGTGGCCAAATATTGTGTTTTCTTTATTGCGTTAACTCTTCCAGTTATAGTAAGGACGATTTGTCTTTTTGACAACTTTGAAAAATTATCAATGTTTCTTGGATTCTCGAGAGATGTATTGGAAGGGTGGGCGAGGGTTTGTTGCGTACACGTATTTCTAGTAATAGTGATTGATGAAGTTTATGCTTTTAGAAGTGAGAGCTTGGATATATCTTTGAGATAGATGAACGATCGTCAAGCTCTATACTCAGAGAAACGATTTCTGAGCCCCAGACGGGTATCGAACCCGTCTATCTCAAAGATATACCCCATCTATCTCA
Organism: Heliopora coerulea; assembly: GCA_030142905.1. Lineage (NCBI taxonomy): Eukaryota > Metazoa > Cnidaria > Anthozoa > Scleralcyonacea > Helioporidae > Heliopora > Heliopora coerulea. Next base: position 75,955 of record JASJOG010000229.1, read on the forward strand.
AAGATATATCCAAGCTCTCACTTCTAAAAACATCAACTTCATCAATCATTATTGATATACAGTACTTCCGCTTAGGTCGCACATATATGTCGGGTTTGCACCATCGCTCACCATCTGAGTCTTGGTAGCTCAATGGTTTGAGCGTCTTACCGGTCATCAGAAGGTTGCAGATTCAATTCCGTCTGGAGTTCAGAAATCGTTTTTCTGAGTATAGAGCTTGAAAATCGTTCATCTATCTCAAAGGTATATCCAAGCTCTCACTTCTAAAAACATAAACTTGTCTTTATCTTTACTAGATAATTCTATTAGCTAAGTTATTAATACTAGAGTCCTAGGAATGGCCACATCGTATGGCTCCAGTTTTTTATAGGAGAAAACTGGGGTGCCAGGAGAAAACCTGTTACGCACGCTTAGTACAGTCGAATTGCGCATCAGTTCCCTCATGTGACCAAGGTAAATTAAATAAGACAACTACACGGACCTGGAATCTAATTCTAATCACAGAGGTGAGAGACCCACACACTACCTGGATGATTCCAGTCGGGTGTCAAGTAAATATTCAGAGTAAATACCTTGACGAAATATGCATTCTTTGCACATTTCGAGAGACTCGGTTTAATACTTTCCTCTAAACCTTCAATAGCCTTCTCGCACTCATCGTTATTTTACGTTTGGAGACGCAGCACTAACATTTTCACAATATCGGTTAAAAAATTTAAAAAATCAATCGTACTGAAACTTTTTATTTATCAATGAATGGCTTTAGAAATTATATATGTGTAACAGTTAAGCGTTTCTCCGTGACCAACTTGGACGTTTTTAAGAATTGACTTCAAGCGTTTAAGCCTTGTTTTCACACTGACGACGTAAGCGTAAAGTATAAGCATACGAATAAGCAAGTGCAGACGTTCCTCGACATAAGCTTGGTATATATGCAAGCACAGAATGGAGTTAAGGAGTCTGGTTTCCAACCCATCTCTGGCTATTTCGCAATGTAATTCCGCCATTTTTCGACAGTTGCGGGTGATGCTGCTGTTGGAGACAATACTGTCATTCTTTGTGCGTTATTTTTAATATTGATTCTTTGGCGGAGACTGGGAACGCTCAAGAAAAAGGTAAAAAGAACAAAGAGATTTTTCTAAAGAAATCAAGTCAAAGCAAATTTAATGACTTGGAAAAGGAAAGTCGCTTTGGTGACAGAGAACTATATTTCAGGTAACAACAAAACGACAGTTAGTAGAGAAGTCTTCTACATCCCTTAATGCCAAACATGAATACCTTTGTGATTACATTCAAAACCATTTTTATACTGTAGATTTACAATCACATGGTTAAATTTAGATATTTTGAATAAGGAAGCATAACAATTGAACTAACTGTAACTGACCTTATAGTTGCATGCCCAACATTGCAAGCATTATATGGTCGCACAACCAGAAAGTTATGAGACCCTAACAAAAACGCGAGGAAAGGAAATGCAACTGCAAAGTTAAGGAGACCTGTCCCCTCGAAGGAAATTGCCTCACAGAAAGCTTGGTTTACCGTACAAACGTGACCAATGGTTCCGACAACGACCGCATAAATTACATCAGACCTACAGAGAACACATTCAAAGACCGCCTCTATAAGCACAGAAACTCTTTCCGCTACGAAAACAAAATTAACTGTACCAAACTTTCAAAACACGTCTGGAACTTGCGGAAAAGAGGGATCACCGATGAAACAATTAAATGGCCAATACTTGGAAAGGCCCCTCCTTACCAAAACGGATCAAAAAGATGCGAGCTTTGTTTGACTGAAAAGTACCACATCATATTCCAAAAATATAAATTACTTAATAAACACAACGAGCTGCTTTCGAATTGTCGGCACATTAACAAACACCTATTATGCAACTTTAAAGAAGCACCGCCCAATAATTAACACCTCTCGATCTCGCCGCTGGAACTGTATATAAACTCAGTTAAATGTTGAGATAATTTAGTCGTCTGATGATTGCGAAAACATGAAACACGATGTAACGACAAGCCGTAAATATATTAGATAACCAACAATAAATTATTACTATGTTTATATATAATTTCTAAATATGTAACATTTAAAACACGAGGCAATAGCCGAGTGTTTTAGTTTCGATAAAGCACGAACTGCAAGTTTTTGAGATGTCTTCTAAAATGAACCTCCTAATACGCAAATCAGCGAAGAATGTTTAGAAACTTATCTTTTGTAAGCCGAAGAAAATGAACTTCTTCTTCACATATAAAGACACATTTGTCTTTATCACATATAAAGACTCGACACGGTTATGATTTTCTTTTGTGTTTTCCTCATGAATTATTAATGAATCTTAGAAATGTATACATATATGTAAGTTTGTTGTTATTTGTTTGTTGCCACCAATCGGTCGGACGATGCCTATGAAATAAAGACGAAATATTAGCACTAAACTTTGTCGTCTTGTTTATAATCCGAATCTTGGAATTTCAGGATGTTCGTTTTCGGGTTGTGTTTTCCTTTATAAGGCTTTAAAAGTTTTACTGATTTTAACTCGAAAATGTTTTATGTTATAGTTCTTTTAATACTCAATAAAACTTTTAAGGCATTTTAATCCACAAAGATTATCATTCAAAAAATGTCCTCAGTGATGTCAAAGCACATTTGAACAAACTACTATTTATCAGTGTTTATTTTTTATCTTTGAGTATAATGATCGCCCCTTTAATAATATAAGGATTTTTTTTCTTCATACAATTTAAATAAACTTCACGCTCTAATTAAGGGTTTTCGCGTGAAACATCAGAACCTTGTATACTGATTTTTTGGCAGAGCACTACGTTTGCACTTTTTCTACTCTATTACATGTTCAATGAAGAGGTAAAGTTTAAATATGTGCAGCCAAAAATTGTGTTGAATTTCCCAAGTTGTTCATGAGAAATTTTAAATAAATATTGAAGCTCATCATTACACATAAATGATAATATCGTAGCATAAGATGTTTTAAAACATGACCTGATAGTATAACTATTTTTTTTCATCATTATGGGTACTGCCAATGATGATATTAACAAATAGATAAATGTCAAATGTAGCACTAATGTTTGAATGTTTTAGAAAAAGATGCTGGTAATGCCTTTAAAATATCTCAGAAACAGGTATACCAGAGATAAGAATAAGATAAAAAAGGCAAAAGTCAGTGGCACCACTACAAAATGTGTAAATTGAACATAAAATATTACAAATGAAATGTTCACACTTCTTGCCTGGCTTGTTACATACTTTCAAGAAACACGGCAAGTAATCTATTGGAAGATTCATGTACATAAAGACCTTTCGTATCATACAGAAGATACCAGTATTGAAGACAACAGGAGTGTAACCCCAAATCTGTCATGTGAGTCAGTTGCACCAAGTGCCTCCAGGGTTACTGGCCACACAGGGTATTCCAGGTATGCTGGGGCCAAACACTACATAAAAGATGATGATGAAAATGCCGAAGTAGATCTAATTAGAAATATTGAAGATTGTACTGTTAATAATAAAAAGACAAGGATGCCTATGGATGAAGAAAATCTTTTTGGAGATTTGACTGCTTCCCAAATGACCGTGGTTAAACCTTGGCCAAAGTGGAAATCGGCTAAATTATGTGGTCACTTGTAGCAAGGCAAAGTAAGAAAAACCAGCAGACTTAAGCCAATACGAACACCCACGATTTAGCAAGTGAAGGCATTCAATTTCATCTACTTCCAAGAAATCAACTCTCGCAACTAGTCTCATTGGCAGAGCCACAGAATGTAGACAATCGTTTACCACTTCCCTAAGGATATTTTTTTCAAACATCGTTGACGAATTTGCTGACAAGAAACTGTATGTACATTTCAGTTCACATTCTACTTCAACAATTTTAACATGTAAATATAAGTTTAAATTATGCCAGAAAATGTACTGTTATTAAGGCCTAGTTTAACGTCGAAGATAATGCGACGGAACTGATGAGGTCTCAATTTAGACGCCGAATTTCCGTCGCATTTAATGCAACGCATGACACTTAATTCTACAAAATAAGGTTGTTTACATTTCTCCAGTTTATAAAATAGCACCCATTCGAGCGATCATTCTGAACCAACTTTTTCAAATAGCAAGAAACAGACGGCGAAAACAACTGAAGAACAAAATGTTCGAATTATTCTTGGCACAGCTTTTGATAACGTTTTCCAAGCCAGAAACGCCTCTTCAAATTCGATCATGTCGCCGTCTTGTAAGACGAAATACTTGGTGGGATTTTGTTTGAACAACCTACTCTGAGAAGCGCTTCAAAAGCATCTTTAGAATACCCAGAAGTGTCTTTACGTTTATACTTGAGAAGATTCAACACGAATTGGGAAAAGATATAATCACAGAACAGCCAGTTTCGCCAGCTTTTAGATTGGGCATATGTCTACAAATTTGCCAGCGATTATTACTACACTCTTTCAGAGTTGTCTGGTCTTGGAATAGCCACTATCCAGGGGATTGTCATCGAAGTAAGTGAAGCAATCGTCCGTAATCTGTGGCAGGATTCTGTTTCCATTCACTTCCCAACGTTGGAAGAACGATTTGAAGAGAAGAATATTGACATGGAAGAAAGATGGCAGTTCACTTGTTGTTACTCTGCAATTGATGGCTGCTATATATCAATAAAATGTCCAGCTGGTGGTGCCGAAGCTGCTAAGGAATATCATAATTTTAAAAACTGTTATTCTATAGTTTTAATGGGTAAAGTGGACGTAAAATGTCGTTAAATACGGGCAAGTGTAGGATTCCCTAGTAACTCACACGATTTTATGATTTTACAATCGACATAGCTTTGGAGGGACTTTAACAACAACGAGATCATCCCCCCGATGTCAAAAAGCATTAATAATGTGGAAATTGGTCCCCCTAATTGTTGGTGAATATGAATTCCCTTTTACCAATTGGATGATGAAGCCACACACTAATTCCACTCTAACAGCAGAGCAAAGAAATTTTAACTACCGCCTTTCCAGAGCAAGAATGGTCACTGAGGGTGCTTATGGTCAGTTGAAAGGGAGGTTCAGTTTTATACAGAAAATGTGAATGCCAACAGGAAACAATGAAAGTTGTCGTATTAGCTTGTATTGTCACCCAAAATGTTTGCGTTGACAACAATGAACCTTTACCTCTCCATCCTGACCTGAGAACTGATCCTCTTAACAACTGAGCATAGAGACAGAAATGCAGTCAAGGTGTTATTGTGCATGCGCTAGTGTTCCACAGTTCAAGACACTTCTGTTGGAGCGGAGCGAATCCGTGAAGTGTTAAAAAAAAGCTGTGGAAAGAGTATCAAGGTCATAGTGCGTGTTCAAAATATGTTTTTGAAGAAGTTAACATTAGTTGCTTTCAGTATTTTTAAATAAAGTTTTTTAAACAAAAGGAACAAATGTCTGGTACACTGTAAACTGCAGCCGAATAAACACAGGTGTTCTCAAATTAATATTTTCATGGCATCCAGTCAGGACATTGAACTTGTGATATCTACAATCATGACCAAGAGTTGTAGGCTAACTTCTACTCTTTTCAGTTACTTCTATCCTTTGTGTTCTAAATTAAGGCTCTGCTTACAACCTTCTCCAATACTGCAAAATTTTGACTAGTTAGCTTGAGCAATTTATACAGGTTTCAGGAAGGTTTTAAACTATGAAATCAGCAGTCTTAACTACTTTTTTTATTTAAATAATAAAAATGCTTCCTATTTCATCAGACGCGATTTTAACATTACCTATGCCAACTATACAAACTTCCATCTAAGGAACTGTTTGTAATAGTTCAATGTTGTAGAAGTCTGTAATAAGCCATAATAGTTTAATGTACTGGCAGCTTTTTAGGATGAAAATTAAAAGCATATTAACTGTTCGAGTCATCAGTCCTCGATTGTGGAAAGAGTTGTGGTGGTCTGTATCCTCCCTCCATGGAAAAAGAATTATCCATCTGGTGGTTATGTTGTGGAGGTGTCATTAACCCTCGAGAATTGAAATGTCTCCATGATGGTGGAGGCGTTCTTTGAAACAACTGTGGATTGGGAACTTGTTCTGGCTGCCATGTTTGCTGTGAGTGCATTTACTGGGCAGTTGGAGGAGGTGTAGAAGGTGTTGAATTGTTCAGCAGCAACTTCACGCACTCTAACTCGTGCTGTCTTGATTTTCCCAGGTCATTTTTCAACAGTTGGACTGGTTCCTCAGTTGGATCATTTTCAATCATCTCCATAAGTCTTAGTGCTTTCTCTGCTGCATCCAATTCTTTTTCCTTTTTTCTTTCTCTTGAGGGAACAAATTGCTGTCTGGCCCTTGCATTTTCATTTACTTCTGGGTCATTTACCTTGTCAGAATGGCGATTCTACTCATTTCTTGTGGCACTTATGTTGGGGGCAGGATGATGGCTTGATAGCTTGCTGTGGCTGGCCCAAGTAACAACTTATTTTTAACGGGAAGAGCATCAAACCACTTCCCATAGTCTTTATCCTCGATAAAACGTTTTAGTCCTGTGACTGTTTGTATTACTAATGTAGCTTTCTTACAGGCGCTGATACACCACTTAAACTTTACCCTAATTTGGCTGACTGTGAATTGGAATGTGGGTTACCGCTGCTTCACTGTCTGCAAAACTTGTCAATAAACTTCAGTGTTCGTTGCCTTCTTGTTGTTCGTAAATATAAGCCTTCGTTTGAAGTTTTCAATTGTTCACAATAATATCCACCATTTCGTCTGTAAATTCAGCCGGCTATAATGATTTTCTTTCAGTTTCTTTCTTTTCTTCCCTTTGGTATCTTTGAGTTGGTCTTCATATTCATCAGGCTCAGGTTGATAATTCTGTTCGTCCTCACCGTACTCCTCTCCTTGTAGAAAGAACAATCTTTGCAGGAAGTAACGCTTTTCTTTGCCATCCACGTTCAGCCTCGGAACATTCAGGATGATTACAAATGGGAACGCTACATGTAATACAACAATACTTTGTTGCCGAACAACATACCAAACGTGCTTGCTCGGACTCCATATTGGAAATTGTGAAACTCGTGGCTTCCATATTGGAAATTGTGAAACTCGTGGCCTCCACAAAGCAAAACCGTTAAATTGTGGGACAGAAAGATGGAATTATACTAATTTATGCATCTTATGGGACGAATTAAATGCGACGTTGTCGAATTAAATGCGACGTTGCCGAATTAAATGCAACGTTGCCGAATTAAATGCGACGTTGCCGAATTAAATGCGACGTGTCTAATAAAATCAATTTAGACGTCGCATTTCTGTCGCATAAAATAGGTCGAATTAAATGCGATGGAACTTCGACGTCTAAACCAGCCCTAATAATAAAAAACAGCTGACAAAAATATTGTACCGTAAAAAAAGTTGTTTTAAATCCTTTCCATCAATTTATTTGACCTCTGCATCTTATATGGATCCCTTGGCACTGAAGGAATCCAAATTCTGAAACAACATAACTCATCAGTGCATTACAAATAGCAATGGTTTTATTAAAATTCCTCCTGCGTCATAGTGGAGCCGTGTGCACCATTACAGAACCATTGACATCTCCTACCAAACTACGCCACTCAACCGGGCTTATCTCGCCACTGTTATCTTCACATTCAGTAAACCCCATAGACAATAAGTTTCAAACCTTGTTTGGCAACGAAAGTTATTAAAGACAAACCCATTCCTTTGTTTTTGCCTCAACTGTTTCAACTGAGACATTAATAGGGTAACTAATAGGTGAAAACTTACGCATGACTTGTTTACAGAAAGTCCGTCGCCTTCTTAAGGAACAAGTAAATTTTATGATAATCTACGAAACTAAAAAGATCTCTCACTTTCTTTCAAGCAAAGACAAAATTCCCGACATATCCCGCAGCAATGTTATTTATCAAATCTCGTGCCCTGGTTGCGGCCGTAGGTACATTGGAAAAACGGAATGATACCGCGAAAAACAACGTTTAGAACACAGCATTCAACACAACTCCAGCGCCGTCGCCCAACACTTCCTAAACTGTGAACATGCTCAGTACCTAATTAACATGAACAATGTTTTTGACCAACTGAACTCCAACACCTCTTACTCCAACTGTTCTCCTTTAATAAAACCTTTTATTTTTTAACAACATCAAAATCATTCTTTCTAATAAATAATATAACTCCAACTTACTATTATTCTTAGAAGCCTTTCTCATTAGGTTTAACAGTCCAGATATAAACACAGGTCTGAAAGCTTCTAAGGAATTAGCACTGTTTAGGTAAATAACATACGTGATACATCTCACATCCTGCGAATTAATCATTAGTGAAGTATGCAAATAGAAACCTTTCTTTGATGATGTCATCCATCCTATATAAGTTTTGTTGCTACTTGTATGTAAGCCAATCTGTCTGACGATGTCTTTGGAATAAAGACGAAATATTAACATTAAACTTTGCCGTCTTGTTTTATCCGAACCTTGGATTTTCAAGATTTTCGTTTTGGGGTTGTATTGTGTTTATATTTCTTTAAATTGTCGGCTAGTCGTGGATTCTTTTAAGCCGTTTTAATATATTTCAAAATGGAATGTTCTGACGATGCTCTTTGTCTTTTGAAATAAAGACGACTTATCTAATAACTTAATAAGCGTCTTGCCTACCTAGATCTCTTTCGCTACCATCTCTAAAACCCTTGATTCCCTTACCGTACAATACAGGATAAGTTCTCTGCAAGTTTCTCATCGATAGAAATTTCTTCCATTACGTTCGCTCCTGCACGTTTTGAAAGAGTTCGTGTCCAAGTAATTTGTAATTACGTTTATATGTTAGATCTATATAGAGCTTGGAAATATCTTGAGATGATAGATGAATGATCGTCAAGCAATGTACTCAAAAAAAACGATTTCTGAGCCCTAGATGGGGATCGAACCCGCAACCTTCTGATGACCGGTGAGACGCTCTAACCGTTGAATTAACAAGACTCAGATGGAGAGCCAAGGTGCAAGTTCGACATACATGTGCGACCTAAGCGGAAACCAACATATATATGTGCGACCTAAGCGGAAGCCAACATATATATGTGCGACCTAAGCGGAAGCCAACATATATATGTGCGACCTAAGCGGAAGCCACTATATATAGTGGCTTCCGCTTAGGTCGCACATATATGTCGAACTTGCACCATGGTTCTCCATCGGAGTCTTGGTAGCTCGAAGGTTAGAGTATCTCACCGGTCATCAGGAGGTTGCGGGTTCGATCCCCATCTGAGGCTCAGAAATCATTTTTCTGAGCATAGGGCTTGACGATCATTCATCTATCATCTCAAGATATTTCCAAGCTCTCATACATCTAACATATAAACTTCATCTATCATTATCAATATATGGTGACTTCCGCTTAGGTCGCACATATATGTCGAACTTGCACCTTGTCTCTCCATCTCAGTCTTGGTAGCTCAATGGTTGGAGCGACTCACCGGTCATCAGAAAGTTGCGGGTTCGATCCCCGTCTGGGGCTCAGAAATCGTTTTTCTGAGTATAGGGCTTGACGATCATTCATCTATCATCTCAACATAATTTGTGATTACCGAAAATTGCTTGTGTTTATGGTTATTTCACACGTTCTCACTGCAACAACAGCCGACATTAACATAGCATGAAAATAAGCAAAAGAAGCTGTGCTTGTTTTTCTGGTCCTTATGCTAATGCTTATGCTTAAGTTTATACTGTCCTGACTTGCGTATTCTGATGTTATGCTTATGCTTATCCATACGTTGCCAGTGAACAACAGGTTTTACTTTTGTTCTAGTACGCTTTGGGTTTTGAAAACTACGCTCGCCAAGTTGTCCCACGTTATCCTTTCGTTCCGTTAAACAAGTATGGACGGCATAGTATATCTTAAAGATATTTACCTCAGAAAGACTTTGAGCAACTTTGATGAAATAGATCCCGTAAAAAGCTGTGAATGCGACATTAAATGCGGCATCCTTGAATGATATATAACAACTGCCATCATCACTGCATACAGTCATGAGCATCATCCCTGAGTAAGCTACTGCGAGGGCGGAGACCCAACTTGCAGGCTTGTCCTCAAGCACGCAGGTGAGAGCAGCTGTTACAATTAATGGCGAGAGACAGAGATTTACCTGCAAGAAAGAAGGGAAAGAAATTTGAAATTAACAACACTTCCAAACAAATAAAGAATTATTTAGGGTATTCAAATAATTCCGTTGCTATGCTATAATAGGTATGCAAAGATCATTTTAGCATGAAATCGTCTGGTACCAATGGCGGATTTTGTGATAAGCCAATCAGCGCATTTGTTTCTGTCGATCGGGCGGACCGATCAGCTTGCTCGAATGCCATACAAATTTAACGACACGTCTTAATTTACTGCGACATTGTTGCAAAAAAAACAGTACCTCAGTAAAAGCCTTGCAAGAACAAGTATTTTTCATTCTTAAGGAGAAAACTGACAGATTCGCTTAGTATATGAATTTTGCTTGGAATTTATCTTGGGGAAAAGTAGTTTTCTTAATAAGAAAAGACGCCCGATAGGCGTTTACTCGGGCTATCGATTGCTGGATGGGCAACATGGACACGAGCGATTGTTTGGCAAATGACGTAATTTTTAGAAGTACAGCACTAGCTGAAGGTTATTTCTAGTATAAGAAACTTTCTGAAGATTAAATTTGATTTGAGTTGTTTAGTCTTCCATTGACATTGTTTCTCATTTTCATCTGTTCACAGACGACAGATTTATAATAATAGTGTTATTGATCAACGTGAAACCGAACATCTTTCTGCTTGTTAATTATTAAAAACATTCAGCGGACATTATTATACGTAAAAGCGCCCGATTTTTTTTTAACATTCACTTATCTTGTCGTGATCTCGCGAGATGTTTTGTATCATTCCTCCACCATGGAACAACGGTGTGATTGTACTACCATTGCTTGGTTCTTCTGTGCTGTATTTTAGGATTTTGTTTTATGATGGAATAAACTGTACTGAATATCTGGAAGTCAATCACTAAAATAATTTTTGCTCTCTTTTAAAATTAAGCGATCCTCATCCGACGACATCATTTTGGGCTATTTATGGGCTACTACGAGGTTCGGATCGAGCAAACCAAATTTCAACAACAAACATGCGGAATTCAAGAGATCGAGGCAAACGTTACGTTGTCACTATTATTTGCCCAGGTTCTCTTCTCCCGTTTTACAAACTGTAGTCCGATCCGGCTAATTCTTAACTTTTTGATTAGGAAACGTTTGTTTGGCCAAGTTTCCGTTAAAGATCGTTCCTAGCCTCTCAATTAGATCAAAATGTGACGGTAGAACCACCCGCAAGAAAACGGAATAGCTCGAGCGACAACATGACCAAGATCAATTTAAAACGTTCACAAAAGATCTAAGTATGAGAGCATCTGAAAAATGAGTGCATAGCTAAAATCGCAAACTATTACCAGGCCAGTCACTTGAAAAACCTATCTATTTATTTCTATTTACTTATTTAATCTTATTTACATATACGGTAGTCCTTCAAACCGTATAATAGTTTGTTTCCCAAGGAGCCGTATAGAAATATACATAATTATTTACTTATTAATTCAAAATTATTATACGTCTAAGATAACAATTATTACATTTACTTGTTGGACATTATTAAAATTGCTTTGAAAATTTTAAGGACCTTATGCTTAAGCACTAGTCCATCTGTCTTTGAGTAGAACCCTAAAATGCCCTAGGGGAATGTTGGTGGCCTTAAAAGATCTTGGTAGGTCATTCCAAGTTTTAGCCTCAGAATAACTAATACTTTTTTTTGAGAAAATTTGTTTTGGGCTTATCTAAGGCATAATCAAAGTTATTATTCCGTAAGCGGTATGTTTGATCATTTGCCACTTTGAAAAGGTTAGAAATACTTTCCAGATATTCTCCTTTCCTTATTTTGTACATAAATACAGCTTTGTATCTGATCTGTAGTCGATCAGAACCAGATGTTTGAAACAACTCGCTTAATCGACCATGCAAAATGTCTTACAGCCACTGAAGACCTCACGGGAGATATTGCGCAATTTTGCAAATTTATCACACCAACAAAAAAACAGAAACGCACCAAAACCTAGACTCTAACCACCATAGGTAGCCGGAGTAAAATGTCTACTTCGAATCGGGCCTTACTAAGCTTTCATGACCGAGTTCTTAGAAATCATTACTCCGTAAGCGTTTTCGCGTCCTAGAGTTGTCTTGACTCTCTGTATCTCGTGAACATATGGCAAAAAAAAGATTGACGTCTAGTTTTCGTCACGCTCATTATCGGTCAAGAACGCAGGGAAAATGATACAGCAGATCCGTTTTTCTTAGCTAAGATCCTTGAAATTTAGTTTGATGATACCTCGATAAAAAAAAAAAACGCACGCCCACTCCTCTTTACAAACTATGGTCACATGTATGTGATCAATACAAATTGGTGAACCTTAGAGCTCTGACATATATAACGCATTTGCTTGTTTCATGAAGGAAGAATTAGGAGCAAAACCACCTGGAGTGACTCATCTTTGTAGTGTCTGTCTCATGCAGGTAATGTGTAAAAAAGCGTGCTTTTGCTGAATATTTACCAAGCTACCACAAACACATCGTTGATTAACATAGAAATAGACGACATGTCGAGACTAGCAGACTGGCCGTACATATGTCTACCATCAATACGAACCAGTACACAAATTTAACCTTCGCTCACCATGTAGCTCAATGGTTAGAGCGTCTCACCGGCGATCAGAAGGTTACGGGTTCGATTCCCGTCAGGGACTCAGAAAGTTTTTCTGAGAGAACAGCTTGAGAGCGTGCGTATTAGAACATAATTACCAAGCTACCACAAACACATCGTTAAGGTGTTTCTGTTCATATTAATGAGATATGGCCACAAACCAGCCGGACGAAACGCTGGAATACGACGATTTTCTTCATTGGACAGTATTGTCGCTGAAAGATTTTCTGGCATTAAGGGGCTTCAAACAAAGTGGACCAAAGGCCGAACTTATCGCCAGAACATTTGGGGCGAATGAGTTAAATGTTCCAAAGAAATTTTCACAAGAGCAAATCTACGAAAAGATCCGTGAAGAGTATGCGAGAAGACTGGCATCAAACGCCTTTAAAACCGACCCGAAAGAGCTGCCTGATGAAGCATGGGCTGATGATGTGCAACAATGGCCAAAAATCGACGATTGGAAATTATTTAGTTATATGGTGGGAGTCAAAGCTGTGGACGTCGATTATGTTGGCAAGTACAAGGATCGGAAAGCGTATTCTTACTGGGTTAGTAGCTTTGTTGACACTATTTTTGTCGCCAAATGTCCCTCAGACAGTAAGTTTACTTTCCTTAAAAGCAATGTTTCCCCCTCTCAAAGATTACATGATGATCCACACCAAGTTTTGGTATGTGTTGAAGGAGGAAAAACTGACTGCAGGGTAGTAATGTCATGGTGTACATGCACTGCAGGAACTGGAGAAGCATGTAACCATATTATTGCCCTCTGCACAAGGTGAACTATGCCTGCAACAAGGAATATATTTCACCTGCATGCACAAGTATCCCCCAAGGCTGGAATAAGGGTACCAAAAAAGAGGTCATGCCAAACAGAGTAAAAAGTTTAACCTTCCGTAAGGACAAGAAGACCAAGAAGGTGAGCAACAGAGATATTGCAATGAACCAAACATTGAGGAAAGCCTTTGATCCATGAAAGCCCCAAGATAGACAATTGACTGACGAAAGAGTTTCTTACTTCCTCAACAGCATCAAAGAAAACGTGCCATCAGCTTGTGTCCTGCACTCTATTGAACATGGTAGATATGATGGTATTCCTACATCTTTAGTACAGAAAGCTACTGAATTCATGTCCAAGGAAGAAATGAAGAACAAACCAATGGAAGAAGCTGTACTCTTGTTCATTTGTCAATCACAACTGTCTCGTGAGCAAGTTAAATGGATTGAACTTGAGAGGTTCAATGGAGACAGCAACGAGTGGGAAGAATTGCTGCCTCAAATTTACGTCTAGTCCACACCAAGACTGAGTCTATCATTAAGAGCAAGAGGAAAAACATGAAGACAAAACCACAGTACAGCCAAGTGGTCTTTAGCATGCTTAATGAAGCAGAGGATATTGCACATTTACCACAAATGGGGTCAAGTGTTTTATGTCTGATGTTGCAAGTCAACATGAAGGGCGGGTTGAAGGTTTTCAAAAGTGTGGCTTGTACGTCAAGGCTGACTACCCCTATCTGGCTGGCTCTCCTGATGGTCTTTTTGTGTGCAAGTGTTGTGGTCCTGCAACTGTGGAGATAAAGTGCCCATATTCTGTGAGGAATGAAAACATAATGGAAAAAGAGGTCCATAAGAAGGTAGACTTTTTGGAAGACCACAATGGTTCCGCACGATTGAAGCGTGCACACAGGTACAGGCACAGATGTGAGTGTGTGGTGTCAACCATTCATTCTTCTTGATATGGACTGCTGGACACAGAACGCTCTATGAGGAAAACCAGTTTGACAAAGCCTATATTACAAAGGTAGTAAATAATCTTACATTGTATTATAAGGCTTACACCTTACCATGTATGCTTGGGTAGGGACATATTTTTCAATGTCCAAAGTGTGAAAAGGTAATTTTGGAAGAGGCAGAAATAAATAGTGCTGAAACAGAAAACAGCATTCACTATGACTCTTGTAGTACTTGGTGGCATCTACCATGCGCAGAGCTAACCGTGCATTGTGCTGAGTCATTAGACTCGTGGCTATGTTTCAGTTGCCTTGTTGATAATGCTGATTCGCATGATAATGGAAGCAGTAAAGATGATGATGATGATGATGATGAAAGTAGTGTGGGTGAACATAGTGGTGCCATAACTTTACAGAATGTCCAATGCTCAGACAAAAGAACAAACATTAATGTGTGCATGTTTGTCATTTTAAAGACATTCCTGTGAGAGGGGAACATGTTTGTTCTGTTTGTAAAAATGCTGTGCATGCATAGTGCAGCAACCATGAAGATATTACAAGCTCAGCTGACTTGGTCTGCCGTGGTTGTCATCTGTAGCATAGACAATAGACATCCTGCACTATTAAACTGCATGTAAATAATATAATACTGAATTGAACTTTCTCTTTAATTATTATTAATTGGGTAATTATATACAGGATATTACAAGATGGGGAAAAGACATTTTATATTTGCTTGGTAAAAACAATATTTTACAAGTAAGAAATATAAATATTGTTTCAACAGTAAGATAAAATAAAACATTGTGTGTTTCATTTCTGACAAATATCTTATGCACAAAAATCTTATGTACAAAGGGGTGGTAACAAGTTGCAGAAAGAGCAACAAACTCGAACAATGTCAACAGCAATAGAGTGTAGGCTAATGGGTAGTTCATGTTTTAATATTAGGAAAACCTTCATCCTCCGAATGGCTTGTTCAACATAAATTCTGACATTGGCAATGTTGGAGGTCTTCTTATCTGCAGGAAGCATCTGCATAGATGCTGCTTTGCTTTGGGGTATACATAGTGAAGCCATTCTCGTCAACAACTCTTCTTTGATCTTGAAGCCTCTATCAGCCATGACTTCATCATATGGCTCTAAAAGGTCCAGAAATCCACTGTCCTTCACAATAAAAACATCAGTAGCTCTACCCCCGTACATTGGAGAAACATAAGAAATTGCCCCACTCGGTGTTATAGCAACCAAAACTTTTAAAGTATAATGATGTTTATACTCACTCCACATTGTGGCTGCTAGATCAAGACCACTTGGGGTTTCAGTAAAGCACTCAAAGCAGTCTATTATACATCGTACTTTAGGGTAAAGCTTTCTGAAACAACTTGGCAGGGTTTTCTTTATTTGACTTCGGCATGGCCATATAATGAGGACTGAAAGTTCTTTCGACATCAGTTTGATCCAAGTAATGAAGATGCTACTCGCTTTGGTTGATGATACCTGAAACCTGAAAGCCAAGTCCTCTGTAAGCAATAACAGGCGCAGTTTCATCAAGGTAAACAAAACCTCTTGCTCCATGGATAATTTTCTTGGTGAGCCACTTTTTTTGCCAGTGCCAGCAAACAGTTGAAACGGCGTACTCGGGGCCTTAAAGGTTTCCTTCTCTGTCTGTTTAGCAACACGCCAATATTGCATATTTTGCGCCTTCGGCAACAGAAAATCAAATACGCATTTAAGCCATTCGGTTGAAGGAAGACCAGTGTAAAATTTTACCTCAAACTCCCTGGTAAACTGCTCAAATCGCAGCGGAATTCTTGTAGGATTATCAACTTCTGGACTTGATAGCTCTCCGTCTGAGTCATCATTGCTATCAGAAGAGAACAAACGTCCTTTCGGGTTTCCAGTCGTACTCGTAGTTGTGGAAGACTGCTATTGCATCTTGTTCATTTTACGCTTTTTGGGGGTGCTAGCATGATGGTAGTCTGAGACTGTCATAAAGACAGAAGGATACTCTGTCTCAGGATTGTTTGGAGTTCGTTTCCCCAAAGGAAAGTGATTTGAGCATAAAAAAGTGCCTTGCGCACCAGGCGTTGGGTTAAATTCACCACGTCTGCCCTTCGCAACCTGTTTACGCCAAATTTCAGCGAGTTTCGGGTCTTTTGGCCATTTGTGGTACTGCAGCTTATCAACGTGAGATCTCTTCACTTGAATGTCGGGATAACGTTTGTCATTATCACAATAGCCACTCGCCCCATTAGTTTTGCACCCCCTACATTACGGCGTCGGTAACCTTGGAAGGGTCTATTCAGAAGCTGATGACTCAGTATCAAATCATTTTGTTAGTCAGTCAAACAGTCAATCCGGCAATCATTCTGCCAATCAAAAAACTATGGGTTAACTCTCAAGGGACTTTGATCAGCCATTTAAAAACAGATGAAGAAATGAATGTCAATCAAATGATGGTACTTTTGTCTTACTGAAAGATTGTGAGTTCTCAATTCAAAAAGCATCTCAACGTTTGGATTTTAAATGTGACTTGAACAAAATCAGTACTTTTTTGTCTAAATGTTTGTCAAGCCAAGAACATGAAGCCACTTGAGTCTGCCGCCGAGTCGCCGATTGCCGTAGTTTGAGAGCTATGAGGAGTACTTCCTCAGGTACTTTACAAGGTTCTTCGTTTGATATACTTATTAGATAGGAAAGTCGCAATATCTCAAGGGATAATGAATTTACATTAGCTTTTAACACAGACACGCCTAAAGATGGACTCGGATGCAATCGCTTTGTAAGTCTAGATCCGAAAGCCAGTATTTTTTCTAATTGTGAAAGGCATTACATATCCGAAGGTTGATTTGAAGAAACGTTCATACGCTACTAAAACCTGTAGTTGTTCTTCCTGTAGTAATCTCAGTTATTGCAAAACTCCTTGAAAAACTTGTTTTCAACAACCGTTTCTTGAGAGTAACAAAATTATTGATCCTCTACAGTCTGGCTTTTGAAAGAATCACTTTACCGAAACTGCACTCTGCCATTCCTCTAATCAATGGTTTGTAAACATGGACCACGGTTTTATTGATAGTATTT
This sequence comes from Heliopora coerulea, assembly GCA_030142905.1. Lineage (NCBI taxonomy): Eukaryota > Metazoa > Cnidaria > Anthozoa > Scleralcyonacea > Helioporidae > Heliopora > Heliopora coerulea. The sequence continues at coordinate 93,538 of JASJOG010000229.1, forward strand.
TGTTCCTTCATATAAAAAAGGCATTTGATACCGATGACTATGCGATCCTAATAGCAAAAATTAGGTACTATGGAATCAGTGGAACCGCTCTTCAGTGGTTTCAATCCTACCTTAACAACCGCAAGCAAATTTGCAAAGTATACCAAAAGTGTTTGACATCAAGAGTCATCCGTAGTGGAGTTCCACAGGGATCTAATCTTGGACCTTCACATCTTCTTCTGTACATTAATGATTTGCCGAAATCCCTCAGAGAAACAAACCCCGCCTTTAACATGTGAGGCGAAAACAGTCTCAGAAATTGACAAGAAACTGAATTTCGACCTTGAAAATGTTCATAACTGATTATTGACCAGCAAACTAACGTTGAGCATAAGAAAACCCCGAATATATGATTATAGGGTCTCGTCAAAGACTAAAAACGTTCTCAGATTACGAGCCTGCTATAACCATCGGTTGGCCTGAATCAGCGAGTAGTAAGCAAAAAAGTACTTGGAATAACAATTGACGAGCAATTGAAATCGGATTAACACAACGAAAAGTAGTGCAAAAAGATTTCGATAAATATTGGGTTGTTAAAAGTGGCGAAAAAATTTGTTCCACGAGACTGTTGAGAGACTTTAATTAGAATGTACAGTGCTCTGGTGTTGCCCCATTTCAATTACTGCTAAAATGTTATTATATAAACTATATAAATTACAAAATTACATAAATTACAAAAAAAGGCCGCACAAGTTATAACTGGATCAGATTACAATATTCCATCGTCACATGTCTTTATGAGACTTAGACGGGATGCAATAAGTAGAATTCTGAAGGAACGCCAACTTCTCTTGATACTCAAAATTACTAAATTAGAACATTTCAATTTTGGAGACAATCCTCACTACAGCCTACGGAATAATGAAATAGAATATTCCTTTGCAAAACCTAGCACGAATTTCCAAAAGAAAAGCTTTTAATATAGTGTAGCTGCGTCATGGAACTTGCAACTAAACTTTCTACGTCAACATAAATTTGATTATTCAATCGAATCTTTCAAAAAGAAAAGCACTCAATTTTGAATAGTGCAACTGGAGTACTTGCAAATGGGCTAGTTTCACCCCTACGTGATCTGAGGTTAAGCTTAACTTGTATTGGTTGATCAGCGTTTGAGGGGATAACAAAACCACAACAGTGTATCAGGAATAAGCTGTGAAATCGGCTGAAAGTTATATTAAATAGTTGCGTGTTTTTTTTTGGGTTTTTTTTTTTCACAAATTGCCATAAGCTTGGTTCAGGTGTTCGTTTCTATAGTTTGCCGCTTAGTAAGCCGTAATTGTTGAAGAAATGGCTTGATCGAATTCATTGGGAAGGCAAACCGACCAACAAGTACACTCACGTCTGTAGTACGCATTTCAGTGGCAACGCAAAAAGGCTAGGTCCTAATAATATCCCTAGTATCTTTGTTTGGTCGAAACCGACTACTCCAAGACCTACCAAAGGAGGAACAGCATTATCCTTTCGGTTGAATAACGACGATACAGCCAAGACAGTCGCGACCGGCCAGAGTACCAAGTTTAAGAAGAAGACAGTGCGGCGGCAGAAGTAAACTCAGAACCCGCTTATTATTTAAATTTGCCTGCCGACACAGCCCTCGAAGAATCTTCATCAGGAACACGAAGACATAGTTAAAATGCGCTTAATAACAGCGTTGATTAGATATAAGTCTGCTCTAAGATTTCAAACGAGAGCATCCAAATCATTATTGACGAAGAAGTAGAGGACGATAAGTTAGCATAGACTGAACATTTCGCATATAATCAAAAGTTACGTACACAAAGATAGAGTAAAGAGTAGTTCTCCTTAAATGCATTTATAATCAATATATTTTACTTCAACTCAAGTAAAATAGGGGGAGATGTGGCAAATTGGGTAATGGTTAAACGGATACAATTGAGGACATGTCACAAAGTGGTGTAGGAGATTAATAAAAAAAGGTGTAGTTGTACTTAGGAAAGAGGATTTTATCGAGCCTTGAGTTTGTTCTAGTGTTATGTTGTCGTGGACCGAGTCGAGCATTTCCCGACAATCCCTTTGTTTACACTGTCATCACAAAGTTTACGCGATAGTACTCAGAGATTCAATTTTGGTTGTAAGTGAGCATTATCTGACCAATTTTGTCTACAAGAAGACCAGCCCTGCATGACAACAAAAATAACACAGCTTACCAGAAAGGCAGAAGGTCCTTGAGTGTTCACTTGTGTAGCCAGATCTGTTTCTTTGATATACACTATGACAATATAAAATGTAAGTAATGGTATCCGGCGAAGAAAACTGCCTTTCGAGTCTTCATCGTAACTACAAAAAATATTAACAGTATCAAAATTGATATGCAAGTTGACCCATTAACCCCAAGCTAGCCAATAAACAGCTTTTTAGAATTATCTTGTGGATTGGTGGCTTACAATTTTTCTTATCCAAGCAACGACCCCTAGGCCAATTTTGAGGCTATAAGGTTAACAAGTTATTAACCCACTAACCCAGTGCTACCTAAAAATTCCGTTATGTGATTTTTCTAATTCTGGCAAGAAAGTTAACTTTTGTAAATTGGGTGGTGTCTCGAAGCATGGACACGCCTTTTTTTTAGAAAACGTGAGCAGTGAACATGAAAGTGAAGTGCAGTGAAAGGCTTTTGAGTTATATTAAACGTTTTAAATCAAAACCTTGCGATTATGGAGAATAAAAAGTGCGGAGGTTAAATTCTCTACACCTGGCATCTCCGACAGGATAACTGAATCGTCAGTTCGATGAAGTACAGCGAACAGTCGAACACGAAGCGCTCCAAAACGATGGAATCTAACCCGCTAGAAACGAAGTTAACCCAGCTTAAAAAATCATCAACAAGGATGGTGCAGCGTAGGCAGCGGCGCAACAACACAACACCAAGGGAGGGATTCTAGCTTGCCACAATCTGAAACAGATAAAAATATTCTATCCTCGACGTTTCGAGCAAAGGCCCTTCGTCTGGAGAGTTAGTAGAAAGAGAAATAGAATAAACAAACTTGTTGCTTATATAGCAAGCTATACAAGCAGTCACGTGAAACAAAATTAACCAACGACAGAAACGTAACCATAACAAAACGAAAACTTATTCAATATTGAGCCCGCACACAGCAACAAACCCGATAGTAAGGGGGTATGCCTGCATGCAGGCTGAATATAAAACAAGTGAGAGAACAGTAGAAAATTAAACGCAACAAATGGCATAGAAAAATAATATGAAATACTGTGAATGTCTGCAGAGGCAGAGATTGACAGATGAGGACCTAAATTTAAGGCCGTGGGGATGGAGAGTACCAAGTTTGTAAATGAGACGCTGTTCTTGTTTCTTGCGGGTATCATTCGCACCAGTGATATAGATGATGGCACAAACTTTTATGTCAGAAATGGAGTGGTTGGCACTGTTGAAATGCCTGGCGACAGGCTTGCTGCAGTCGACAAGACCAGGTGTCACCCACTGGCACTTCTTGTTGTCTTCGTCCTGTGTGCAAGACTTGCAAGCACCTTAATCCCACTACCTCTATTTCGGCCCCAAAATGTAAGTTTGAAATCAAGCACAGTTTTACATGCGTTTCCTCCAACCTCATTTACTGCATCATCTCCTGCTGTAAATGAGGTAAACTCTACATTGGAGAAACTGAAAGACGTTTAGGTAACAGATTTGCTGAACATCTGCGTGATATAAAAAACAATGAGTGCAGCAAGCCTGTCGCCAGGCATTTCAACAGTGCCAACCACTCCATTTCTGACATAAAAGTTTGTGCCATCATCTATATCACTGGTGCGAATGATACCCGCAAGAAACAAGAACAGCGTCTCATTTACAAACTTGGTACTCTCCATCCCCACAGCCTTAAATTTAGGTCCTCATCTGTCAATCTCTGCCTCTGCAGACATTCACAGTATTTCATATTATTTTTCTATGCCATTTGTTGCGTTTAATTTTCTACTGTGCTCTCACTTGTTTTATATTCAGCCTGCATGCAGGCATACCCCCTTACTATCGGGTTTGTTGCTGTGTGCGGGCTCAATATTGAATAAGTTTTCGTTTTGTTATGGTTACGTTTCTGTCGTTGGTTAATTTTGTTTCACGTGACTGCTTGTATAGCTTGCTATATAAGCAACAAGTTTGTTTATTCTATTTCTCTTTCTACTAACTCTCCAGACGAAGGGCCTTTGTTCGAAACGTCGAGGATAGAATATTTTTATCTGTTTCTGATTGTGGCAAGCTAGAATCCCTCCCTTGGTGTTATAACCCAGTTTAAAAGGTTGGTTTAGAGTACAAAACCTATACTGGAATCCGGGAAGCGAGAGACCATCAAAAGTACTCAGACGTACACCACGAAGTACTCAGAACGAACCTACGTGAAACCGACCAATGTAAACGGGCAGTCAAAGCGATAAAAATCGCCGAGATCTGTCGAAGACCAACGAATGGAACGATGAAATCGACTCAAAGCTCGAGGAAGTGGACAAGGAGGTAACACAACTTCAAAGATGGCTTGGGGATAAGGAAAGAAAAGAGAAAATGGTTCAGCAACAAGAACAGCTAGAATTCGAACTAGTTACAAGCAGAGCTCACAAACACTAAGCCGGAAATGTCGAAGTCGACAACAACTCCCATTGAAAAAACGGCCAAGCTACCAAAGTTGGTGATATCCAAATTCGAGCGGTCCTATATGGGTTGGCCCTTGTTTGGCGGCCAGTTCATGGAGGCAATCGACAAACCTTCTGTCGCACTAATCAGTAAGTTTAGCTACTTGAGTGAGCTCCTCGACTCCAAAGTCAAACGTTGTGTTGAAGCCTTACCGTTTACAGCCGAAGGCTACAACAGAGCGAAAGCCATAACAAAAGACAGATACGGGAAGGAATCGGAGATTGTGAAGTGTTACGTGAAAAAAACCATTGACCTGCCCCACATTACGAGTGCAAACCCAAGGAAAATCAGCAAATTCAGCAAGAAATTATCTTGCATCCAAGCACTTCAAACGATGAAAAAATTGGATCAAATTACAGGGAATGTCTTGATGACACTCAACAAACTACTAAGAGTTCGAGATCTAGTTCGAACAGGGTCAAATTGGGAATCGTAGGATTTCACGAAACTGACCGAGGCTCTACGTTCGTGAGTCAGGAGAAATCCTGTGGACAAGACAATCGAAAAAGAGCGTGAAAAAAACAACCGGAGTCGCGAGCGTGGAAACAAATCACTTCGAGCTAGAGATGACATCAGATTGAGAGGTTGTGTTTACTGCGGAGACGTTCGTCATAATGTGCCTGAATGTCAAAGGATTAAAAACATCGGAGAACGTAGAAAGATTTTGGTTAAGAAAGGCCTGTATTTCAATTGTGTCACAGGAACCCACCGCGCATCGGAATGCCCAAGCAATACTGTCAATGTTGTAAAAAACGTCATCACACCTCTTTATGCGAACAGTCTCGTAACGAAAAAGAAAACAGATATTTGATGATAGACGGTAAATGTGGCGACTTCATATTTCCAGTTTTGGTCATCAAAGTGGAAGGAATAACCACACGTGCGCTACTAGATTGAGGCGCGGGAAGCTCCTAGGCTTCTGCGAAACTAATACACTTGCTGAAGAGGAAATAAAGTGTAACAAGAAAACAACGAATTGATATGCTCCTGAGTTCGAAAGTCATGCGAACAGAATCATATGACACATTTAATGCAATCTCTTGATAGCACCTATCAAATAAACATACGATTAATTAAAGTTAATAGAGAACAACTGTTGTTGGTCGATAACCCGAAGTACGAGCATGGAGCTGAGATCCATGACCACGATCCTAAACACCAATGTCTCATCATCATCACCACCATCATCATCATCATCATCATCATCATCATCATCATCATCATCATCCTTTATTTAGACACGGTAAAATCTTCAGTATATAAACACAAAGATCCATATAAAGTAAAAGATGTAATATGCAGGGTGTCCCAAAAAAATGTATACACACTTTGAATGATTATAAATACAATATTTATCAAGACATAGCTAAGTTTTATAACCCAAGTTAAAGAAGACAAGTGTAGAATTTTTTGAGTTATCGCAGGTGTTCGAACTGATGACCGTCCTGGTCCAGGCACTGCTGATAACGTAGACAAATGGAATTGCAAACATTACGAATTATCATCATTTCATTTGGTATTTGGGTGCATTCTCTTTCAATTGCTGCTCTCAACTCATTGATTGTTACAGGTTTTGTGCTACAAACCTTATCTTTGACGTATCCCCATAAAAAAGTCCACAGGCGTGAGGTCTGGTGAACGTGGGGGGAATTCAATGCTATATCTTTACCCAATCCATCTGTTCGGCAGATTTTTGTAAGTTAGGCTCTCATATCACGATGGCAGTGGGAAGGTGCTCCGTCTTGCTGGAAATAAAACTCCTCATCCCCAAATTGCTCACGAATGTGTGGCATTCGAAAGAATGTTTGTTATAGTGAGTTATCATCATTCAAAGTGTGTGTACATTTTTTTGGGACACCCTGTAGTATACCAAGTATAAATACAAAAGTAATAATAGTCATAAAAATAAGACTGCTTTGAATCTATTTCTAATAATTTGTCTAATACTAATGCTAACTAAAATTAATCTGATACTGTTTTACATGATTGCCATGTAGAGTCCGAATCAGTTATAATATACCTGATCGATTTTCCTTTTAAATTGTCTGAATGATTCATGCAATTGTACGAATATTCTGGGGTAAGTCGTTTCATAACAGAGCCCCACTGTAACTAAAGCTTCGTTCGAAGTAATTCGTACGTAGTTTAGGTAAGTTTAGTATTTTTTTTGGAATTCCTCAAGTTATACTTTGCGCTGCGAAATGTAAATAAGTTTTGCAAATATTGTGGAGTACGTTTACTAATAGTTTTAAACATTAAGATTGCTTTGAGTTTTTTCCGGCGTGAAGCAATCATTCAATACTTTCATTTCCTCTTTTCGTCGAGGACTCCAAACTACTATATCGACAGAATTGATATGTTAGAAGTTTAACGTAGTAGGCTTAAACTTAGAACGCCGACAAAAAAACGAGAGAACAAGGAACTGATGTTTCTAGCGAAATGTCGAATATCAGCTATGTCAAGATTTATATGGGGTTTAGTGAAGTAATACGATTCACATCGGTACTGGTGGTCGGTATTGAATCAGCATAGCATGACACGAAGTCAGCTACAGCTTCATGGTGCGCGTTCCGCTCCATATTTTTGTTCTTTGTGTAAACCATTGCATGTCAACCCGTTCGGAAGCGTACCGACTAATTTCTTAAGGCGAGGAGACGAGCTGTTAAATTCTTTAAACAATATTACCGGAGATCTAGAGTTAGTTTGTCACCCACGTTAGGATTCGAGTTAGGATTCGAGTCAGGATTCCTAACAACAAAGTAACACATTTGTTATCTGAAAATGGACATGATTGTTTCGTACCCGCGTCTGGAGCTAACCCTATGCCAAACCCAAATGCTAATCTTAACCCTGATCTCATCTCGAACCCGAATTCGAATCCCAACTCGGGTTCTTGCCGTCCTCGAGATCTAGCTAGATGCACAACTGTAAGTACACACGACGATGGATTGTTTATCTATGTTCAAGTTGACTCTGGGCTGTGTTGCTCGACAGTGAATCCAATCATTTGCACTGTACTTTGATCTTATACTCTTGAATTAAAGACACCACCCATATGAGTTAAAACGAAGCTAATGTATTGTCAGAAAGGTGAACAAAATGACGCTGTTGTGCTCGTTAAAAATTATATGAACGAGGTCAATGATTATCCATTAATTAAAGTAAATTAAAAAATTCAAGTACAGACCGAGAAGTATAGGCGGATTTACGGTTAGGCAAATAAGGCAGCTGCCAAACGTGATTCACGGACAATCGAAGCGACTTTGATTCTCCTAGTGGCATGTTCATCGCAATGTATTAACATCTTTGTCTTTGCTATATCCACCGTCAAAACAAGATGAATTAGCGTGCATATCATTGGCCAATCTTTTCCGGCGAGGTTAACAAACATGGAATTTCATATTTCATCAGCTCCTATGCTAGAGGCCGAAATTGATGTTAAGTTACTCAGATGTCACTCATTTTGCCTAAGTTCATGTTTGCATCAAGCCTTGTGATTGGCTAAATTACCTTGAGTGTCTCTAGCATGGGCGGTGATTGGTTAGCCAAAGTTTTGCCTAAACTATGATTTGTTTGAGGTGTTCTGATTGGCTAAACTTAAGAGTAGGTCTTTCTTACAGAAGTAACCATTGGTACAGCGGTATCACTTTGTAGTTTTCTGCCTAACTTGCCGAGACTACAGTGATCATGTGATTGAAACTCTGTGAAATTATTGGTTTTGTAAGCCGATTTTGCCTAACTTGCAGATTTGCGTATGCTGCGCTACATCAGTGTACAGAAAAGCGCCGAATAAATCTTTTTATTCACATACAATGTCGCAGTCTTTCAAATATGTCTTCCATGAAGCTTATGTGAACGTTTTACACTGCGTTGAAGAGGAACTACGCGAAGTCTGTTTTCATTGTATTACGCTTTCAAGTGGTTCGTCGCGGGCGGTAAGCACTGTCATTCTCCGGTCAAATGAGAAATACCCACATAAAATTTTTGAGCCTAGAATTATGTCCCTTCCGACGCAAGCGAAGACTAGATCACTCTGCATTGCCGTCAAATCAGTTGTTGGTCTTCACTTACAATCTTTTATCTAGCTGTTGAACTCGGCCAAGAGACTTTTATTATTTATCGAGCAATTATTCGAGTATTATATTGAAACCCGACTCCCTGCGCGCCGTTATTGTGATGCACGATATTATGAATTAGTCGGACCAGTAAACCGTGTCCTCTCTTTTAGCCCTTTCAATACTGTGCTTCTCGGGTAAAACCTCCTATCATTTTCCTACGGAATCGTATTTTTGATTTATTTTCATGTGCTTCCTTTAATACATGTAGGTCCGAACAATCTGTTAACTGTCTGCACAGCGCTAATCTTTGGGCTATAACCTATTTTATGCGTGGATTATTACACACTGTGTGTATTATTCAGCCGTAAATTTGAATTGGAGTGTTTTATCTGTCCTAAATTAATTTAAGTAAACCTTTCATTGTATTTTCATCCTGAACATATCAAAACTTTTAAACAATCGTCTATATTTTCAATTTCTTTTGTTACATATTGAATAACGGCACTAAATGATAATAATAGAAAACCCAAAGTTCCTATTTTTACAGTACAAGTTGGTTATTTTTAAGAAACATTCAAGGATTCGCTCCTAAATCAAAATCCCCAAAAAATCCATGTACAGAACAGTCATTCGCGACTGTATGGACCAAAACATGTATATAACTAAGTATTTCATACAGAGCTTTCGAGAGAATTAGCGGGGCCCGGGGCAAAACTTTTTCTGGGGCCCTATTTATGACGCCATAGCCTATGACGTAATCAATAGGGTCCCAGCTTACATGAAGTTTTGAGAGCAGGTGTACACGTTACCCCCGTCGTGTAAGACGCACTTTATTAAAGCTCTAATTTAAATTGTTACAGGAAAATGCAAAACCCTAAAAACCTTTCCGCTTCTGTAAGACGTTCTGTACAAATTTTAATTTGTTAACACCGTAAAGGTTAATCGTTTTATGTCTGGTAGATTACCGCTGATTGGTCAAAACCGACCCATGCTAAATCCTTGCAATTTTTGGGGCCCTTTGAGTTGGGGACCCGAGGCAATTTGCCAACCCCCCCCCCCCCCCCCAAGCGGCCCTGATTTCATATAGTAGGCAATGTCTTTGGCCATGATAGGCGATATATTTGCAGAATAAACAGCTCAGGTTTTTCTTAATACTAATTTTTACAAAAATTGAAGGTAAAATTTTTGGTAGCTAATACAATCTAACTTTTTGTGTGGCTGTAGGGTATTTTGGAAAGCTCTGAAATCTAGCTGAACTAGATTGGGAATAAAGGGAATGCTTACAGTCATCCACCCCTTATTTTATGCTTTTTTAAAATTTGCCTAAGGTGAAAAAAATCCTAGATCCGCCCCTGGACAAGAGTTAATACCTTATGATACTGTTGTTACTTTTCATCCACCGTTCATTTGCATTTCATTTAAATTCTTCCAATTATCTTTTATTTATCTTATATTTACAGGACTCTAATTGAAAACAATATTTAGATACTAAATGGGTTTTTAGTTCTGCAAATAAACGAATAAAAAAAATTGGTGGCAAGCTCATTCTGCTCCATATCATTAATTTCGAATTTCATCCATATACGAAATAAAGTAAGCCACTTTACATTTCAGTTGCATCTCGTTATATATTGTTCAAACTGCTTCAAATTAACGCGTGCACTCAATGTGTTCCTGCTCTCTTTTCATTCAAACCTCCGAATACGTTTACTTTATTAGTCATTTGGTAACCAAACATTTCTAAGAATTCATTTTGGGCTGTGTTTTTTACCTCACCGCCTTTAGACAATAGCTTGCAACAGGTCAGGTAATAGCCTTTCGTAAAATCTTCTAATGACAGAGATAATCACGATTTCATCAAAATAAATAAAATCAGCATCAAATGTGACACAGGCAATTTGGAAATTTATTTAACTGTTTAAACAAACATGTCTTGTTATAACTTATTTCTTTTTTTGAACCGGTATGCAAAATGATTTATTTTATTTAAAAAGAAGCTAAGTGACAGATTACACATGATAGCAAGAGAAAGTGATTCGTTATAAAACTCGAAAATGTCAAACGTTAATTTTGGTTTTGTCAAAAACTGTGGGTTTAATTTACACACAAAGAGAATTGTTTAACCACGTTACTTCAAAGGCTGTTTACACGTGCGATTTTGTGCCCTGCGATTGACGACTTGGAGCGTGTGTTGAACTGACGATAGCGTCGAGGACAAACTGAAGCGAATCATAAACGCATATTTCGCTGCATAGACTGTCATGAATCTATTACATACACCAGGATGACAATCGCAACGTGAAAAATGGCTCGTGTAAACTGCCTTTAAGATCGCTCCAGTACATGGTCACACCTATGGCTCTTCTCAGTGGAATACTATTATTCCATGTTACATGGTTAAATTTATATAATAAAAAATAAGACCGAATAAACCATTCTCAATATGAGTCTGTTTGGCAATCATATACTAATCTTTTCTAGATTGCAGGGGATTTTTTTATACTTATCCGTTCAAAATTGTCATTTTTTTTAAATAAAAAATTTGTTATATTCAATATTACTGGAACCGTTTTGCTTTTGTTCTAACTCGATTATTTTCTGAATTTCAAAATCTATCCAATTTCACGTTACATTCTATCAATTAATCTGTAAAGATGAACATTTTCGTACAAGGCATTTTCAGTTGTTTACAAGAATTCCACCATAGCTGCACTGTTGACAACTACTGTATATTTTAAAATCCTGTTCCCAAAGGCAAAGCTTTAAGTCTGCATTTCACCAGAAATAGTTGCCATAACTTTGATTGCATTCCCACGTTAGTTTTCAGTCTTGCCAGAAGTATGTGCAATTCTGATTTCCTGACCATGGCAACCTCAACTTCATACTTTCAAACACTTGGCATTTGTTATGAAACATGAATATAAATCAAAATCTCCCTGTACAAATAGTAATTATGAAGAAGCATTAAGATTTACATACAGAGTTATGAATCATTGTGAACTACTTTCACTTGTGCAAATGCAGCTGAAATGCGTAGTTTGCAGCTGGGTTTTCGGCTGAACTTTCAAATTGCACCTGTGGCACTGTTTGTACAGATTCCTTCGGTCAATCTTCGTTGTTTAAGGATTTCACTAGGTTTCTCGCCGAAGCTCACATGTAGTTTATTTACTTAGTTGACAAAGCTTAATTTTTAACCATTAATAATTTGTACCAACTAGTGTTAAAGTTTTACCTGATATCATTGTTCTGTAATTAAGAATTATAGGAGTCAAATCTATTTATTGTATTTAGCATTGATTGATTAGAACTTTCCTAAATTTGAATGAGTATTGAGCTTTCTTGTAAATACCGTGGAACATGGCTTTGTTTGTTATGCACAACAGCGTCGTATTTCTACCTTCTACGTTACTGAGAAGATTACAAAAACACTTGAAATTGTATTAATTATCTGTATGACATCAAAGAATATAAAAGAAGCCTCAAACCTTACATCCATCAGAGTAGTGGGCAGAAAGGCTACGGCAGAAAGGACAAAGATATTTGGACATACCTCAACAGAAAGGAGAGAACGAAAGAATCAGAAGACCCTCTAATTGTTGAAAGATATTTACAAACTGTTATTATCTTAAAGAACTGATATCTATATTGTAATTCATTTCGTTTGACCTGAAAATAAAGATCCTGTTTCTACCTCGCCAAGCAAGTCATCCCAAGTTTTAATCATTTTTACTTGTGAATGAGAGACCAACCACCAGGAAAGAGTCAAACATACAGCTGATTTAAGGGAAAGTCCTCCAGTACAATTTGGACAACGAACAAAGATTTCAAATCTTTTATATGAAATGTATATACAGTAAATTTTATTTTAATAGATTCATTTGAAACAATTCCTTTTATGAACCAATTAAATTACATTTATAATTTCTTTCATAAAATTATCTTTGTTTACAATTTCTTTTTAATTTTTTTTTTTTTTTTATAATGAACAGATCAAATTTCTTTTATAATTTAGTACTGGTAATACATCATTCTTCACCATGTTTGCTTTATTTTCACTGAAGACTGTATTAAGTGACATTCTGACATATGTAAACTTATCCTGCAGTAATTGCAGAAACATTCACTTGTATTTTTTTTTTTTTTTGCACCACTAAATAATTTATTGATTTATTGATTTATTAAGCTTCGGCTACAATGTATATTATTAACCTGATCGTTCCACAACAGCTTAGAGTGAAGGGTAATGCCTAAGTCACTTTCAACATTGGAACGAATCAGTTGATGACCATTAAGGTTGTAAGGGAAAGTAAATGGTGCTACTTTTCTTGAAATCGAGAGTACTTTACACTTAGGTAAATTGAAACTTAGGTTATTATCATTCGACCACTGGTAAAGACCTAAAATGTCTTCTTGCAGAGCCTGACTGTCTTCAGAAGTCTGTATACAACGTACACAACAATTGAATAAATAAAAAGCACAAACACACAAATCACTTTTATCTCAGCCTGCTTTTCCTAGCCCTTATGATTATTACAGGAAGAAGCACAAGACATACGATCCAAAATATTTTTAATTATTTGAAAAATGGCTGATGCCCTTGCCCCCAGGGGGAACACTGGTATCTTATTTACTGGGGTTTTTACTTGTAACAAGATATACACTAATGAAATAGTGGTTCTCCTACTTATGACATTAGTTTGGTAATAACATGACAAAACTATGCCCAGAAACAACTCTTAGTATATTTCATTTCAGAATATAAACTGATTAATTAAGAAATATAAAGGTTAAAATTATGTAGGAATCTTTGTTCAGTTGTACCATACATAGATTACAACAATTTTGGTTTCCCTACACAAAATCATAGCTATGTCATTGTTAAGTGCACTGGTAATGATGATGATACTGTATTGTTAAAACACTGGGTCGTTCCTTTGACCTTTCATATACCTGCTTGTTCTCATGAAGGTGGATATACCTCTTTGGCACAATCGAAATTTTACAAGGCAAGTGTTCTTTACCTGTTTGGTGGCAGCCAGAAAAATGGCTATTTTCAAGGTGTTGTATCAAATAATTTATGGGGGAATGTTATTTAAGTCATCATGAAGATTATATAAGTCATATACAATCAATTTTATTAAGCTACAGACCTGTGTAGTAAAGTTTTGTTTGCCAATCTGATGCAAACATAAGTGTTCACTACCTCCGTTACATCTTCTAAGCCAGTATTTCCCTACCTAGGGTATCCAATGCAGTGACACTGGATGGGGTTTTCAGGGGGCAGATAAGAAATCTGTTTGGCAAGTAATTCTTTCCCAACATCCTTGAGAACTGTCATTGATAAACACCATTTGAAATGTAATCAAAGGAAGTTTAAGCTTTTTTGATTACAATGGATATCTTGCTCTTCTGCTGCAATATATGAAAATATTTCTCAGGACTCAGTCAAAAAACATCTGATCTGCAAAATTTTGTGCCAGTTGATTCATGGTTATTAATACTGTTCACCTGTTTTTGATTGGTCATCTAATTGACAAAGTTTACTAAGATTGTCAGTCAAAAATGTTTTCAAGAACAGGCATACTACTGCAAGCAGAATAAAAATGAAAAATAAGGAACAAAAAAAAATTGAAAAATATTTGATGACCATGATCAGCATCACATCCATTTAGCACATATTTCCTTTCCGGGAGACGGCATCTGAACAGGGTACTTGTGGAAGCCCCCCAGCAGTTGGACTATTATGTAGTTTGTAGCCACTACCTGCTTACCAAGAGCTATTTAACATCTAATATCAGGACAGAACATGTGGGTTCACAAAGACTTTGAAAAATGCAATCTTGCTGGGAACCCTTGCTCTAAACCATGATGTGGTAAGGAGCTTTAATAATTCTTAATATTTTATCAGTGCAAGACTGGTCTGCTTTCAGTTCCTGCTAAAATGACTGATATTTTAAAAGATGCTGAGGCTAATTTATCTATCAAACAAAATTCATCTATTTAGACAGTGCAATTAATCACATCTTGCAGTAGCTGGCTGGAGAACAATATCAATTTTTGTGATTGAGCACTTATGCTTGAGACAAGATAGCTGATGTGATCCAAAGTCCAGGAAAAAGGCCAAACACACACATTTTCAGTGCACAAAAAGTAATATCTATAAGCCAGCTGGAAAAAATACAGGTAAACCAACAGTACACAAATAAGAAAGCACGTTTAAGTACAAGATAAAACATATTCCAAACAATGTCATCTTGTATACTCAAGATTCGAGTCATATAAGTGACAAGACTTATACAACTCGAATCTTGAGTTTACAAGATGACATTATTTTTCGGAATATGTTTTATCTTTTACTTTTTAATGCTGTCAGCTGGTCGTGGATTTAGGTTTAATAAGGAAGTATAAGATTCTATGCCCTTCTTTGGAACTCCCGGAACCAAGCTAACGGTTGTTACACATAGCTTAGCTGGTACAAAACTTAAGACAATTTCTTTTATAGACCCGTTTCATTGCAGAAACAATCACCCAGAGTCTGACAAAGATGAAACAAAGGCCAGAGGGAGCATGACTGGAGAATATCCTGCTTCCGCGATTTCCCCAAGCTCATTAAAACCTGATTTACATGTTGAACCGTCGAAATTGAAACAGAAGTGCTCCGCTTTCATATTTTTCAGCATTAGGAAGAACGAGAAATACATGAGATTTCATTCTTCTGCTTTGTATTCAAACAGTTTTCAGAAGGTTCTCACCGTCTGTTTGCGCATTTAATAAAGCATTCACTTGTACTTGATAGTTTAGAAGTGGATATTCGATCATATGCCTGGATATCTACTAGAACTGACCAAGAAAATGTAACACAGTTAGACGCTCTAACCATTGAGCTACCGAGACTCAGATTTCTGGGGCTCAGAAATCATTTTCTGAGTATCGAGCTTGAAGATCGTTCATCTACCTTAATATATCCAAGCTCTCATGTTTCTCAAACATCAAACTGCTTCAAAATGTAACACATCCAACAACGTCCCAACTTCGTCTTATCTTGGCAGAAATAACAATGAATTAAATCTAGAGTATGAATGTATAGTTGATGCTTACCTATAACTCGGATGATTACGGGCAATAACATGAAATATTACAACATAAACAGCACTCGTCAAGCAGTGCAGAACCAAGTAAAGCGGCTTATCATGGAGGCTTTTAAACGAGAAGAAATGTTCAAGAAATATAGCTAAAAATGACAGGAACGTTGCAGTGGCTTTGACGAAAGTAGTTGCAGACGAATTTCTCGGCTCGTAAGAACAAGCATCTATCCTCGTGCTTGGCTTTACAAACAACAACTCGTTCAGAAGTGGTGAATGGCGAGCGAATTCGGCAGACATGATCAAATCTTTAAGAATGGTTACGGCTTCACAGCGTCGCTTAGTTGTCCAGTTTTACGAAAAGAGGACGAACTTTACGCCAGGTATATCCATACGTCCAGATTGCCCACAAATATCCTCTTCAACGCCTTTGCACTATTTTCCCCTAACTGTCAACTAAAATGCGACATACCACAATCTGTACGTGCCCGAAGTTCAAACCTCCCCACAGTAGAACCCAGGCCATCGTTACCCGTCGTGTCGTACAGTAAAGACAAAGCTCCGGCCGACAAAGAACGGTATGAACGTCCCCTAACAATTGCACTTTTGCACGGTGGCCCCAATGGCTTCGTGTCTGCGGGAGCAGGAGGGGGGCAAGGCATGGCCTCTTAGTTGATATTTGTCGGAACTTTTGAGGTTGTTGGAAATTTTACGCCTGTCGGAAAAACTGTACAATTCTGCTGACCAGATTTTCCCCTCGCCCACCGAGCGAAACGCGATGCGACGGTACTAATCTCGACGTGCGTGGAGTCCTGTAACAAGTGTGGTGACTAGGAAGAAAAATTTTCGATTTGCTTATCTCTGTTCCTGTGTGTGTATATATATATATATATAATCACAACACAAGATTTGGTTACTTTTATTCACTACAGAACTGTTTCGTATGACAAGTCCGAAGCTTGCCACACTCATTCACCTGACGAGTGTGGCAAGCTTCGGACTTGTCATACGAAACAGTTCTGTAGTGAATAAGGCCCCGTCCACACGTATGCGGATATTTTTTAAAACGGAGGGTTTTTTCTCCGTTTTGGCCTTGCGTCCACACGTAAACGGCGTTTTCGGCAACCGAAAACGGAGGTGGACTAAAGTTTAAACAGCTCTCCTTGATCTATGCTAGGACGCGTATCTGAAGATTATTCAATATAAGAGAAAGAATTCCCCTGATTATCATTACGTGATCTGAAATGGGTAAACAAATTTCAAAGCTAATGGAGACCAAGTTATGTTGTTAATGTATTTTTAAATGTGCCCAAAGTATTTAGTGACTGAGTAATATTCTGAATTTTTTTTCTTATAATACTCCTATGGAGAGTCTAAATGGGCCATTCTATCTGCGCCCTAAAGCGAAGTATAGTGAGGAGGCTGGCGCCACATAGTATTTAAATGTGCCTGTCGGACATAATACGCTGGGAAATACCGTGAAAAGATTGTGCAGAGATGCTGACATAACGGGAAACAAAACTAATCACTCTCTTCGAGCTACAACAGCAACGCGAGGTCTGGATATGGCTATTCCGGAGAAGATGTTAATGGAAAGAACAGGGCATCGTTCAGTTGATTCGTTGCTCCGCTATCAGCCACCATCGGAAGAACAACAGGCAATGGTATCGCATGCTCTTGATGATGGTAAGAGGTTGAGTGAAATAGGGAGTGAAGATATGCCAAATTTGAAACGGTCATGTGTCCCACACAAGGAAGAAAAAGAGGGAAAAGAAGTTCCTATGGCGAGTCGCAATGGGAACGTTTTAACGTCTAAGTACTTCATATGATTTCATAAATGGAAGGGTTTAAAAGTGTGGGTTAATTCTGTCGAGTAGTAAATATCTATAGCGAGTAATAAATTTAAGAACTATTGCTTTGTGATTTTGTTGTTTGTACTATTAAATATTTATTTTTGTTGTTTGTATTTTTTAGTCGACGTTTCAGGGATTATATATATCGTCCCGGGAACTGTATATATAACCCATATACCTATGTAAAACAGCAAATCAGTACATTAACCCCTTTTTCCCCGGGACAGTTCAAAAGCCGCCGCCAGCTTTTAAAATACTCTTTGGTTCCTGGCAAGTTTATTAGGCAGATAAAAACCTGGAAAGAACAAAGAAAACCGACTTAATCGTGTTTTAAGTAATATAAAACAGTGGCTATTACCAAATAAACTAAGCCTTAACGCTGCAAAAACTGAACACATGTTCATTGGATCGAATGATAACCTAAACAAAAATTAAAAATAATTCGCAAATTCATATTGATGGTCATGTATTAAAGAATGTTAAATACACAAAATGCCTTGGAGTATAAAATTCATGAAAAGCTCAACTGGGACGAACAAATTGATCATGTCTCTAAAAATGTTTCGCAAGCAATAGCAGGTCTTAAATATGTACGATCATTTGTATCCAAGAAAGTGGCTCTTGTAATTTTCAACTCTTTAATTCAGCCTCTATTTGATTATTGTGATATCGTTTTGGATAACATGTCAGCTGGGCAAGCAAATAGATTACAAGAATTAAAAAACTGCGCTGGCCGTGTTATCGCACAGAAGGGTTATAATATCCAATCCTACGAGATTAGAGAGGAACTTGGAAACGCTACATGAAACGAGAAAACAACACAAATTTATCCTTGTATATAAAGCGCTTAACGGCTTGGTTCCTCCATATTTACTAAATTACTTCAATTTTTGTAATTATTCAGAAAGGTACAATCTTAGAGATCGAGATAATAATATTGGCTTACCAACTCCCAAAACAAAATATTTAAAAAATAGTTTTGTATACAGTGATGGAAAATTATGGAATAGCCTACCTAAAGAAGCCAGACTTGCAACAGACTTAAAGTTTTTCATAGATCAAGTTTCCTCATCTAGTTTCACACAACGGTAATTATGTATTAAATTTGTAATATAACAATATTATTTATGTAATTCTTTACTTTAGATAGTATTTCGGCTCAAATGAAAAGCAATTTTGTAAATTGATGTGATTCCGAGTTTAAATATCTCTGTCTCTGTCTCTGTCTCTGTCTCTCTCTCTCTGTCTCTCTCTGTCTCTCTCTTTCTCTCACT